>PVIR01013138.1:0-43000 GCA_004026965.1 Petromus typicus | reverse complement strand
AAGGTGAAAGGGGACAATGTTGAGATTGTAACAAAAAAGTAAGGAAACAAATTTTATATATATGGGGGGGTGGTAGGGTGGGTGGGGCTATGGGAAAAAATGAGAATTAAGTTGTGTCTTATACTGGTACAAATCCCCATTATGGAGTGCAATCATGATGTGTATATTTAATGTACCAATAAAGATAATAAAAAAATGTGTTTCTGTCTCATTCAGTATACTTAAGGCATGCTGGCTGGGGAGCTTGCTCATATTTATTCAAGGATTTATGTTGTTAAAGGTGCCATCAGAAATGGGTCTTGTGGGGCTTGGGATATAGCTCAGTGGTTCTGGTGCCTGCCTCAACCAAAACAGAACCAAACCAAATAAAACAAAGATATGTATCTTGTGTCATTGGAAGGAATACTGTGCTATTTTTGAGTAACACTTAGTGACCCCCCAAATTTCCATTGCTGTATTTTTTTTCTTATATCACTTTGTAAAAATTTTTCTTCTTTTTTACGTGCTGAAGTTCTTTTTGGCTTAGCATTTTGTTGTTGATTAATCTTATTGATCCATTACTTTCATAATTAATTCAATTGAATTTCTTTTAAATCTCTGTTTTGCAAACTGAATTTCTCACATTCATTGATCTTTCCTTATTTTTAGTTTTCATATTTCTTCTCCTGAGCCAGATGATTTATTTTATGGGTAACTCAGCCCCCCACACACAGATTATAGTTTTGTATTATGAGCTTGATTTAGATAAATATTTATTTTGAGGAGGGGGAACTCGTTATAAAAACATTTCCCAAGAGTGGTTTTGCTTTTAATTTTGTTGGGGACTTAGGTTTTAAAGGGTCCTGGACCTGTTTTTGTATTAATTTCTTATGATTTGTATTTGTGACCTGCTTAAATGATATATACTTGTGCTTGGTGCTGGCTTGAGGCTGCTTGCTAGCTCTCTCTCTCTCGCTCTCTCTCTCCTCCCCCTCCCTCCTTCCCTCCCTTTTTTTTTTCCACAAGCAGGAATTGAGCACGGGACATTTTTTTTTTCATTTCTTAAAAATTTTTATTGGTATATTAAATATACACGTCATGATTGCACTCCATAATAGGGATTTGTACCAGTATAAGACACAACTTAATTCTCATTTTTTCCCATAGCCCTACCCACCCTACCACCCCCCCATATACATAAAATTTGTTTCCTTACTTTTTTTTTTACAATCTCAACATTTTCCCCCTTCACCATATTTTACATTGAGCATTTTCTATTTCACAATATATAACGTACAATTCTAGGACTGATTTACGTCTTTATTTTCTCATACCAGAGAAAAGATGCGATATGTACCTATCTGTGCCCTATTTATTTCACTTATGAGGATATCCTCAAGGTATGTCCATTTAAGTAGAAATGATTCAAACTTATCATTTTTTATGGCAGAGTAATACTCCATTCACATTTAGGGAAGCACTGTGGCACTGAAATACATCCCTGGCCCTTCAATTTCTTATAAATTACATATGACTATATGACTGAATCCAGAGACAAGATTCCACAGTCATTCTGAAGGCCATTTGTGCAGGTTTTTTGTTTTATTGTTCTCTTTTTTTTAAATGACTTTGAGGATTTGTGTTTTTTGAGAAATTTGAGGTCTGTCTGCCAAGTCTATGTCTCCAATCTCTTATAGAGTTTCATACTTAGGCTTACTGTGCCAAAGTCCTATAACAAAGATCTATGTGCTCCTGACCTATCAGCAAATTAAATGAAACTTACTGTTCAATCCTTCTTCTTTAAACTGTCTATAATACTGACAATTTTCTGCTTTTGTTTAAGCTTAGATTTAAAACAAAATTTTGGTTTTATTTATTTTTCTATATATTCTGTGTGATGGTCTATATTGCCTATTTTCATCATGTTCTTACAACCAAAGTTTCCAATATCAGCTTTATAATCAATAAGGGAATATTTTCCAATTATATATTTAACAGGGTTCTTGTTACTCACTTTTCTGTACAAACTAATAGACAAAGAAGAAGAAATATACAGATTGGGGGGCCAGGGATTTAGCTCAATGGTTGCAGCGCCTGCCTTGCAAGTCCAAGGGCATGGGTTCGATCCCCAGTAACCACACACAATAGTGTGGCTCACTCCTGTAATCTCAGCTCTTAGGAGGCAAAGGCAAGGAGGATTGTTGTGTATTTGAGGGTGAGCTCAGAGCCAACCTGAAGTACAAAAGCAAGACTCTGTCTCAAAAAAAAAAAAAAGAAAGAAAAGAAAAGAAATATAGAGACTCTTGTTTTCTTGCCACTGCACAATCATTGTCATGTTACATAAATCATTAAACTTTATTGTCCTGCTTTCCCCTATCTAAGGTTGAAATCACATACCTTAAATACATTCTGCTTTACTGCTTCCTCTTCAGTGCTTTATTACTTGATCCTTTCATTATTTTGAGCAGATTTTTAAAATCTACATTAGAAATGATTGGTCATTACCCCAGTTTTACATAAACAAGAATAATATTTTATTAAAGCTAGACTCAAAATGAATTAGATTTCCTAGTTTAAGGACCTCGTGAGGTAAAACTAGCAAGAAACCTTTGTTAATTTCTGTAGAGTAGTTTGTCAATGGCCTTCCAAATAAGTCTTTCTTACTGTGTCTATATATAGGAAAGGAAATCAGTGTACATTTTTAGCTTGTCATATTTAAACTAAGACATATGACTACTTGTCAAAATGTAAAATATTGTTTTTAAAACACTTAATACAAAATTTTCCTTCCAAATGCACATGAAATGAAGGAAAGTAAATTTCATGCATCATGAGGAATAAAATGATATTAGTTCATTTTAGCATCTCCTTTTTAAAAGTGGTCACAAGGGCAGGGTCTAACTTGGTTTTAAAGTGTTTGACTTACATTTGTGAGAGCTTGAGTTTCCTCCCAGCACTGCAAACAATAAGTAAGAGATTAATTAAAATCAAATCAAGAAAATGATGATACACATTTCTGGACATTGTACAGAAAATACAGTGTATTAAAAATCCAAGTTGAAGCTAGAGACCAGTGGTCTTTATTGAGAATAGTATCATCACTCTGATTTTGCATACACAAACTTGGATAATATTACCTAACAGAGATATACAAATGCAGAGTGCAATAAGATCTCAGAGAGAGTGCTGTCTGACCAATACTAGGAATTGGAAACACCAAAACAAACAACCAGAAACATGCTGGGGAAATTTGAGAAGCTAAACCTAGGGACTAGTGCAGTAAAGTGGAAGAGAAACAGCAGTTAATTTTATCTGCAAAGGATGAAATACTATCCAATGGATTGGTGGTAATCTCTGGTGAATCTTTTGGGGACAAGACATGGGAGAGTGAGTGTAACTACCCTTCCCATTAAGATCTGTTTGAAATGAGCCAGGCATATGTTTCAAATGGCAGGGAGTGAATGTGTCTTACAGAAAAGGTCTTTATTATTTTACCTTTCATCCATTTTTTAAGTAAAAGATTAGAGATAAAATGAAGCTAAATAGATCCTTTTTAAGAGAACAAAGAAAACCATAATTACAGCTGTCTTCAAAGCACTAGATGCCACACCTTGGGGAAGTACAAGATTAACCTTGTTGATAATGACAGGACCTAAGGTATCCCCAGCAGTGTTCTTAAGAGTTTGAAAACTAAGGATTTTGAGAGCAGGTGGTTGATCACAGCTGCTGAATAATCTTCTTAACCTCTTCTGTGCTCTGCAGGGAGAAAAATAGTGGGGAAATAAAAATCTTCCCCTAGTGCTTGATGGCAGTGAAAAAGAAAAGAGCATCAGAAAGTCTACAAAGAAAACTTTGTCTTCATGCTAATAATTTTGAACAAAAGAGACAGGCAATTACTGTAAAGTGCTCTGTACAGGTATAGGATAAACACATAATAAGACTACCTAAATAAGGATGAAAACAGAGTGGAATCTAGGAGTGGCTCTTTTTTTCAGTACACTCTTAAAGCTATTCACTGAAGACCTAATGCTAAATGTATTATGACAAAATTAGAGAGTAAGTACAGTGGTACCTTTTTTTACGAACTTAATTTGTTTTATGATTTGGAGGAAGATGGCAGCATTTGTGTCTGGAAGATAACCATGGTGCCTTTTGTCACCTGATGTAGAGTCTGCAAATGGAAGCAAATTTTAACCAGCTCTTGTTTACAAGCTGAATTGCTTGCACACAGAAGTATTTATTTATTTATTTATTTAGAGACAGGGTCTCACGTTTGTACTTCAGGGTGACCCTGAACTCAGCCTTGAACTCACAACAATCCCCCTGCCTCAGCCTCCCAACTGCTGGGATTACAGGCATGAGCCATCATACCCATGTGGTTCTAATTGCCAGTGGGCATGAGTCTCCATGCCCAGCATTGTTGTATGTGGTTACTGAGGATCAAACATGGGGCCTTGTGCTTGCAAGGCAGGTGCTAGAACCACTGAGCTAAATCCCCGGCCTACACAGAAGCATTTTAAAGTATTACTATATAGTGTTACTCTTGCTATGAAGGCAAGATCATTTAATGATCACCTGGGAACAGAAAACTCCCAAACATCACAAGTACAATGTACCCTCCAATAGGACACTGGCCAAATATTCTGTTTTTCTATAAGCAAATCGTGTTTGTAAATGTTTGGTTCAGAGGCACAAGAATTATGCAGAAGACTTGGTTTTCTGCTTGGGAGTGGTATGAATTTGCTTTCTCACAATTTTTCCTCCTTGTGTATAGAACAAATCTGACCCTACTACAACTAAAGAACTAAGTGATGTTTTATTTGTATTTTCTAGTACTAGAGAAGATAGGAGAGCATACATGCTATAGAAACACTAAATACCATATATTTGGTATTTGTGGAATCTCAAATAGTTAAGCTCATAGGTGCAGGAAATGAGAAAGGGAGAGGATGGGATTGGAAGGTGCTGGTCAAAATTCATAACTTTTATTTGACAGGAGGAACAAAATCCTGGTATGTATGAGGAGATCAGTAAATCAAAATTTATTGTATTATTTGGAAAATACTCTAAATATTCTCCTGTCACAAAATAAGTGAAATGAATATATTATCTTGTTTTAACCATTCTGTCACATACAGCTGAAGGTTCTACTTCTAGTTCAGATGTTGAAAATGAATACACAAAGTGTGGATGCTTGAGCATTAACAGCCCTGATCTTTGAATTCTAGCTACTGTCACGCCTTAGTGTTGGTGTCCTTCCACCGCTCCCCAGGGAGGCTGATCCAATAGCTGTGGACAGTCCTGGGATAATCTGCTAATCACCAAAGATGGTGGCCCAGTGATCCTTATCAATCTCTGGTTGCTAGCCACCTTTACATGACCAGCTGCAGGTGCTGATAATTTTCAGTGCTGGTGGCCTTGCTGTGACCAGTTCTCAGTGCACCAGTTCAGCCTGCTCTACTCAAGGTAGAAAGCATGCAAGGTCATACATATGCTGTTCACTAGATACCTAATTAGAGAATATTCAGCATGATGGACACAGTACACAAACTGACCCATTAAAGATCTGAAGAAGTTGCTTCTATAGGGAAAAAAAAATGATCTCATACAAGTACAATGTCAGACTTCCTCTTTGGTAATGGTTAGGGGATGGTGACAATTGAAAAGGATGCAGAGAGATGGAGTATTCTGGCATAGACCCATGACTGAAATATGCCAGAGTTAAAGCAAAGGTTTCTCAGGGCAATTCTAAGCAGTCCCATGCAGCTGTGCTTGGCTGCTAGGCATTTAAGCAGCTGCAGAAGAAAAAAATAAAACTTAATAAGACCTCTTGGAAAATGCAAGGTACTTCCCTCCTGTCTCCATTTCGTGTTCTACATATCATTATGCCATAAATAAGCAGTCCTCCTTGACTGATGACCATTATAGCATATGTATTTTGAGGGGTTAGAAAGTGACAGACATTTTCTTATAATCCTCATAATCACATTTTCTCTGTAGTACTTAGGCCTCACCTAAAGGTAGGTCTAACACTTTCCTCATGTTATTGATAAGGAATATGAATTTCAAAGTGGGTATATAAGTCTTCCAGTATCTCAGAGTAAACATATGTCAGAGTTGAGAGTCAAAGTCTGTTCTATCTTAATTCTAGGGGCAGAATGAATAACCATTGCTTATACCCCTACAGTTGCACAGGACCTGAACATTTTTGTTAAGTGCAAGAGGATTATACAAATAGATTTTAAGAAATACACCCACCTGAGTATGTTAGAGCAGCTAGATGCCCCCCAAACATTTATCATCTGCAACGTGGTAAGACACTAACAGTGTCTTTGTACATGAGAATCTCGTATTATCAGGAGACAGTTTTACTGTTCTGCTTTTGGCTGGTGCAGCAGAAACATCTCACTTGGCTGAAAAGAAGCTGTTGATTGCTTACACTGGTTCTTGTGCCATGCCAGCTCTCCTTGCCAGCCTTCTCTTCTTTATCAGAGAGCCAGGAGCTCCAAGTGAGGTGAGAATCCCATTTGACAAGCAGACATAAGCCATTTGGGGAAAATACAAATTAAAAGGCGCTAAGATGGAAATGGAGCATTAGTGGCAGGAAGTGTTTTGGGGATACACTGTTTCAGATTTCATCTGGGAGTTGGAGGATAAGTGAGTCACAGCCTCCTGGAAGATAAACCCTGCTGCGTCAGTCCTTGGGCAGCCTTTGAAGCTGCAGTAGCTATTTAAAGCTGCCAGAGCTGCTTTTAAGGCCCCCAAGCTGGGATCTGCATAGTAACATCCTTGAATTATGCACAGTACACCTGATTCTTAAGTAGGTTCAATATTCCCCTAACTTACAATTTGTAAATCAAATCATTGTAATAGTATCTTGTCCATTTATCAGAGTAGAAAAACAACAATATAAAAAGGCAGAGTTGTTTGGCCTATAATCTCCCGGCAATTCAGAAGTTGTGCTAAAATTATGAAGTTGCTTTCTAGTTGAGTTTTGGTCTTTGTGAACATATGTAATATAAATATGCTGTCATTGGATACTTTTGATCAATGTCATGATCAAACCTCACTTGTGACAAATAGAAATTTCCTTAAAAGAGACTGAGTAGAAAGTTGGTTTACTGGGAAAGTACAAGGGTTCTTACATTACCTTGAGCAGTTAGAATTTCAGCTAATTTCAGGCCAGGAGCAAAGGTTTTATTTGCTTATTTTCTGGGACTGTGTAATCTTCAAGTGCTTATCTTTCTTGCTTTCCCTTGCTCTTCCTCTCTCTCTTCCACCTCAATAATATTTTGTCCTTTTTGGTACTTTCTTTTCTCTACTTTAATATGAGCTCACTTAACATCATCTATCCTTACTCTGGATTAACATGAACACCCACTTTTATGTCCTCCTGGACTCACTGAGTGTCTATGTCCCAGTAAGAAATTTAACAATGCAGAACCTGCTGCTCTAGTTTGTGGTGCAGAAATAAACTTATCTGTGCTATGGGTATCAGGAAAATCTAAGACAAAGATCAGACAACTGAAATATATTTTTAAATATATTCAACAGAAATGTTTTATGCCAGATATGCTATCTATGTTGAATTCTGTTCTAATGCAAATTACAGCAAGGACAGGGCTTATTCCTGTAGTATGTATAAAGTAAACAATTCTAGGGGAGCCACTTGCTTCCGTTTCTCTCAGCAGTTGCCTCTTTGCCTTTTATTTTAGTTGGTTCAGTGCTTTCTGACTGCTAATCCTGTACCAAGGAAAAGACATTGTGAGATTTATCAGAATTTCCATTTCCTATTGCTTATATTTTCAGCTATAGATGGGAAAAGAAGGTAGTGAAATTACTATGTTTTTATAATTCTCTTAAGAAACTTAGCTACATAAAAAATGACTTCAGACTTTTAATTTTTTTAATAAAATGGAGGCAAGAGCCAGGCTTATCGTTGTGTACATGTAGCCTCAGCTACCTGGGGTGTTGAGTTAGAAGAGTCACTTGAGCCCAGATGTTTACTGTCAGCCTGGGGAAAATAGTGAAATCTGAAATATTAAGGGGAAGATAAAAAGCTAGTGATGATGATGATGATGATGATGATGAAGATGTGTGTGTGTGTGTGTTGTCATTGTTTGACTCTTTTTTTGAAGCTAAATTAACAGAGTGAATCTTTACAAGAGGTATTTGAATATTGTTAAAGACTGGCCCATTTTTACTGGAAAATCCAAGACTGTCACACCGTCATATTCATGAAAAGTAGACACCATGGCTCTTGTTAGTTATTGCAGTAGCCACACCAAATTAGTACTTCTCACTTGGGAATCTTTTTACCTATGCAAATGAAGCCCCAGGTAGCATGGGTCTGGCCAGTTTGCATATCCACCCAGGTCTTCAGTGATGACCTGCTACTGAATCCTACTGACCACACTTTTGAGTAATAACGGCACTGATGTGTTGTATTTATGTCCACAGTTACTTAATTTTTAAGAACATAATATTCAAGGTTCTTATTTTAGACCTAAATAAGAAGATTTCTGACTTAGTTTGGTGACTTCCTTTAAAGTTATTCTAGTTTCAAGCAGTGTTGGAATTAGAAGCATAATAACTTTTTTTGATTCTACCAACTTCAGGAACTCATATTTATTGCAGTGATTCCACACTCTTTGTTTGCTGTATTGAAAATTACTACATACATATTCCAAATTCACTATCAATGTCTGGTTTTCAGCTCAAGCAGGTATTGTAAACATAAACATATATATTTAGCAAGACAGATTTATCTATTTTTTCCAGCACTCTTTTGCAAAGCAAAACCCAGGCTGGGAGAGATTGTTGATTGATACTAAAATTTTGACAGCTGTGAGTATATTCTCAGAAACAAAATGAGTAACTTGGGCTAAAGGGGACCAATGAGAATAAAACTCAGATTTATTAAGGACCTTCCCAGTGAACAGTCTGTGTCCTTTCTTACAGCGAAAATAAATAGTGTCCAATTCTAAGTATATGACCCTGGAAAATGTAATTTAGTTTTGATTCACTGCCATAACTCGCTATCATCTTCTTAATTCTGTATATATTTGGCATTACGCTTTAACATCTATAAATTTAAAACACTCTGATACTTAATATAATTCTGAAAGAAAGTGCCACAGAATAGCTCATATTTCACTTAGAGATTTTTAAAACAACTTCAGCTACTGTCTTTTATGTAACGAAATATATGGATTCCACACTTATCACTTGATTTATAAACCTAGTATGTAGTGTAATCAGTGGATTGGGAACATCTGTTTATCCCCATGCAACATTTTATGCAGCATTAGGAAAGTAAGCTGTGAAAAGAACCACTTGTTTTGATTTCTAACAAATTCTACCCGATTTATCTTTGGGTTATTTGACCAAAAAAAATAGACTCTTTCTATCTTTCCAAGATGGCTATCCTCATCTGCTTCACAATTTGAGGACTAGCACGAGTCTTGCTAGTTTCTCTGATCTTGAATCAGCTTGCTAATTTGAGCCTCTGGTTTTGCATTTACAGTAAGGGCATATTAAGATTTACTTCACAGGACAATATAGATGAAATGAGAGAATATTTTTTAAAAGCTTAATCAATGTGTAGCATATTGAGTACTGAGTAAATACCCTCCCCCCCCAATATCCTGAAACGTTACAGATGTTTAAGAAAAGCTATATCAAAATGATAATTCTGTTAGTTCACCTCTGGCACCTAGTATATGCGTGGGTGATGTTTAATTTTTAATTTTAGTAAAAACTGAACAATTCACACTGTAAACCTGTGAAGGGAAAAATGAGGGAACATGCTTTCAAGAAATAATTAAAAATAACTTTAGGTAATCTACTATTTCATATTCTACACACCATTGAGTCCATATTAGCATGTACAAATGAAATTTAATGGTAAATGATGGCAACAGAGATCCAAACTAAAGTGACATAGTCATTTTTCACAGTGCAGTTGTAATGGTGCTTTTAGTATCAATTTATTAGTCATATGTGATAAACTGCTGCTGGATTGGAATTCTGGAGAAATATGTTTCTTCTTAATATAGTTACTAAATCATAGGGATTAAATTTTCTTTATAAAACACAGTATCTCTGAATAAAAATGTATGTACACAGAAGTAAGTGCTTTTCTCTTTCATGAGTATTTTTATGTGCCTTATAGTTGGAATTTGATGAGACTGTTGGATTTGTGGATGTCATATTTGTATTAAATCACTTAATCAATCCTGATCTTTTCACCCTGTCCATGTAAAATAATCATGTTCTCTGCATTGCAGAAATATTTATTTGCACACCTAACCAGCCTATGAAGGCTCTGTGATATAATGAAACTGTGACTTTGTAAGACATAATACTAAACAAGTGTATCAGTTAGATCTGAAACATTTAAATAGCTGAATGTAATGTTGTAAATTGACTTCGTTTTCATAGACAGGAATATTGTCTACTTAAAGTAGATGGTGCAAAAATATGTAATTATTGCGATGTATGATGCTCAATATATATTACATGTATAGGGTATAAGACCCTAGTGTTTATGTAGGAACTTTTTGGAATCACTGTGTATCTATTATAAATATCTTAATGCGATAGTTCCCAGTGGATGATATATAAACATTAGCTGAGTTTTATGAGTGTTATGTATAACAAACCATCGTTTTTACCTTTAGATTGAGTGTAACACAAACCAGCATGTGCTTAACTCATGTATTTAATTGTTGATTCTCTCATATATACACTGACTAAACAGCTGTTGTGGAGTTCTTATCACATACTAAGTATTATATACTGTTAAACTAAGACCTTACTGAAAATAAATGAATAATCAAACATAATAAAAGGGGGGGTTCAGAGTATAATCGCATATTGCGATAATACCTATGCTACTTTAAGCCCAGTGGTATGGACGTGTCATAGGAGAAGTGACAGAAAGATGAGATAGTGAAAGGTAAGGAGAGGTTTGCAAAATACAATGTCTTCTCTTTGGGTATGTAAAAACAGAAGGCCAGTTTGAGGACAAATTAATGTTGAATTTGTATTGGCTTATTTTTAGCTGTAAAAACTATTTTCAGTAATGTTTCTGGAATATTTAGGATTTTCTTTTCTTTTTCTTCCTTCTGAACAATTCTATTTTGTCTTTCAATGACCTGGAAATCTTGAAAAACATGTAATTTTCCTGATATTTCAGTCTTGTCTTTGCTCAGAAAAATGTGAAAGCAAATGTTGCATAATGCTGAAATCGACCTGAAAAAATTTCTAAGTTGTCAACATTTGCATAAGTCTGGCATGAAGTTCAGGTTTTTCTTTAGCATAATCAGTTGGAATATCAGTTGTTACTAATGTTTACTATGGCTCTGTCATGAGTATGAGGAGATATGTCATTACTTTTCTTAATCTGTTTCTAATGTAGGTAAGGAAAGGGATGTACGTTCTCCACATTATAATCTGTTTGAGACAGTACTTTAGTCATTTTGGTTAGCAACTCCTTAGCAACCCTTTAGCAACAAGAAGTTTGTGTTGCTGCAGAGACTCTATCTCAGGCCAGTGATTATTTTGTCTTCTAAGAGATCTTTGGTAAAATTTGAAGTCCTTCAGAGTGATTACAACTAGATGGAGGATAGATGGTATTTGAATCTGGGAGACAGGCACCAGGGATGCTATTAATATTCTTAAGGCACATGGTAACATTGATAACACATCATTATCTGACCCAAAAGTTCAAGTGTCATGGTAGATAAACTTAGCTGTGCAAGTGTCCTAAGATCCTTGTGTGGCTTTAGCATTACTTGCTCATATATTGAGTAGGTATTTTAAAGAGAGATGAATTAACTTGTATACTTATGCAACTATATTGGAATAAAAGCTGAGTAATTAGACTAGAATGTATATAGTCTGCTATAAAATAAAATTAAATATTTTTAACAAAAGTATTTTCATGGCTAGAGGTATAACCCAGTAGTAGAGTGCTTGCCTAGCCTGTAGAAGCCTTGTGTTCAATCCATAGTGCCAGACTTTGCTCTCATTTAACTCTATCATGGGGTCTGGAAAAGCACTAAATAATTACATATGTGAATATTACATTTACAATTTTTAAAATGTCTTAAGGTTACTGGAAACACAGCGTGAACTGAGAACTGTTGAATAACTGAGGTTGAATACATCAGGTAGAAGAAAGTAAGAGCTACATAGGCCTAGGGAGCAGTGTAGGCACAGGGAACGACGTAGATGAGCCTTGGAGCATTCAGAGAACTGGAGGCAAACTTGTGTGACTAAGTTGAGCTGTTAGCGAGAATGACATGAGACCTAGGCAACGTTAGATGCACCAACAGTATAATAATCCAAGTAAACAATATCTAAATTTATTTTTAATAAAGGAAGATGTGTTTTCGCCATTACAGCCTAACTAAAACAACTTTGGAACACTTCTTTCTGTGTCATATTTTACATCCCTTTGATGATCAAAATCTGTTCAATGTTTGTATATGAACCAGTCCAGGACTGGCTAATGCTTTGCATATGTAACTTATCCAAATAGCCCTGTTCTGGGGTTTTAGTCATCTTTTAGTAAGATACCTTTAGGTGTTCCTAGCAGAAATAAACTAGCATTCTTCAAAGGTCTATTGTGCTACAAGGGAGGTAACTAATTACATGGTAATTTATAATATTAGAACTACATTAAGCCTATCACCCCATTTTTCTTCTAAGGCATTTATTTTTTCATGAAGATAACAAATCCACACCTCTGAAATTCTGAAGTCCATTACTAATTTAATAATTTATAGCTAGTAATTGGAAAGTATGTGGTGGAAATTATTCTCTTTAACTCTCAAATCTACAACTTTTCTTTCTACCTTCTACAAGACATATGTCAATGATAATGTCCTAAAAAGGTATATGAGGTTAGTGTCATTTTCTCTATTTAATATACAGAGATCTTATTGTATGGTGTCTTTTTTATCCTGAGTATTAAATTATTAAATGTATGAAAAAGTTGGTTGAATAAAGACAAAAACAGAAAAGCATGGCTTTAAAGCAAAGCATTAACATCCTTTCTATTTTTTTTTATTTATTGGGGTATGTTTGGAATAACTTTTACATTTAAGGAGTAGAGCGTGATGTTCCATATTCTTCAATATTTTGAAATTGTTCACTGTAGTCAAGCTAATTAACTTACTCATCACCTGTCATAGTTACCTCTGTGTATGTTTTCAGCACTGCCTCTGTGTGTCCCCGTGTTTTGTGTAATTAAAATACTTAAATCAACCTTCTTAGCACAGTTTAAATCTAGATTATAGTTTCTAGGAGCTGCTGTTGCCAATCAGTGGAAGATTCTTCAGCTCAGTTTGCTTGGAAATCAGTAATCAGCAAAAAGCCAGCTCCATCAGAGGTCCCAGGCCAGTGACTTTGATCCTCAGTGTGGGAAGCTCCCAACCATCCCTGTGGCCTCCGTGTCTGAGGCTCACAATCCCCGTAGGCAGCTTTCCCAAGCTCTTTCACCAGCTTCCTCTGTTTCTCTGGGATTCTCTACAGTTTGCGGCTGCAGGTCAGTGCGGTCCACTGCCAGTTAATTCTGCTGGGCTGCTGGGCTCCACTTCCATTCTCTGCACATCTTTATAGGTTGTTGCTAGTCTCTGCTGTGGGCATGGGACTCTTTAAGGATAGTAACCCTTAGTGTTCACAGTTCTTTTTAGTGTGATCCAACTCACCTGCACTACCAGAAATTACAAATCGCAGGTAGATGTACAGGACCACCTGAATTAGGCATTGGTGGGGCCCAGCCTGCACCCTGGTCCATGCATGGGAGAGAGCCATCTTTGGGAAACGTGAGACATGAGTGTGCACTGCTCTGAAGCAGATGTGCAAGTGAGGCATGTACATTTTTGCAGACCTGCTTGGGAGCTTTCATAGTAGGCATGATAGTGGGTCACCACAGAGTCATCAGAGAGCTGTAGGGTGGATCATCCAGGAGGCTTCAGGTTTCAAGCTTGCCACAGCCAAACCAGTACCCCCTGGGGGCAGACGCTAGGACCTCTGCTGATGTTATGAGGAGATTTTAACAGGACTTCCTGAGAAATGGCAGTTTGAATGACAGCTCCCACATCTCAGAGAAAATGCTGTGGCTGAAACTATGACTGCTCTGAAGGAGCCTTTCAGAGGGCTGGCTGTGCTAATGACAAACGCTAAGAGTTTAGGGGTTTGGGAAATATCAACAGTGGGCCCCAAACTTCCCTGATCTCCCTGTCAAGCATTTCCTGGCTGCTCCCCAAGGAGATGGCAGCAGTCCCTGGAATAGGGAAAGGGGGACTAGGGGCAGTTGTCACTAGAAGAGTGGCTTCTATGGGTACACCCTAAAGGATGCCACTAGAGCAAGACCCGAAGTGTGGAGAAAACCAGAGGCTCATAGGAACAGAGAGAAAGGGCGGAGTGTCTTGACCACTACCTGCTAGGTCATATCTGCTTCTAGCTGTAACAGAAAGAAGGAAAGGACTAGACCTGGGTTTAATTTCTTTTTTCTTTTTTAGGTTTTTTAGACAGGATCTCGCTTTGTAGTTCAGGCTGGCCCTGAGCTCAGCCTCAAACTCATCACAGCAATCCTCCTGTCTCTGCCTCCCAAGTGCTGGGATTACAGGCGTGAGCCACCACGCCCGGCACTGTGGTATGTGGTACTGGTTGCTGCTGGGCATTAGTCTCCACACCCAGTATAGGTATGTGGTTACCGGGGATAGAACCCGGGTCCCTGCACTTGCAGGACAGGTGCCAGAACCATTGAGCTAAATCCCCGGCCCAACCTGGGTTTAATTTCTATTTCACTGCAGTTTACATCCAAACCTGCCTGACTCTGAAATCTATTTTGTTTGCATTACACACTGATGCTAACTCCAAATATTTACTAAAGTCTAACATCTTTTCTCTTTTTATAGACTTTGGTGACGATAGAGAATAACTGGTCAGCATACTTTTCATGATAGTGTTCTGTATAATTTAAAGTCATCTTCAAGGTGGTATTGATAGCAAGCTTCATAGAGCATGGGATGTAGTAATTCTGCCAAAGACTAAAACAATAAATAGTAAGGTAATGCATAATCTATAGCCTTAATGTAGGTGATTTTCTACAAATAGAAGACAAATAATGTGGACAGCATATTTCTAGTTATATGATCGCTTCTTAATGACCACTGAAGAATGGGATATTTATAACAGAATAAGCAAATTTATGTTCCAGCCATCCAGGAGCCAGAACTTTACTTGGATGCTATGTCATAATATTTCAGTTTGGCTTCTTACCTTTGTTTATTTGGGACTTTGACTTTGGGGGTAACCTAGTATATTTCAACTAAATTAAACTCCAAAATCAGATAGTTCTATATTTTAACTGTAATATTGAAACCAGCTGGCTGTACATCTTAACTCTTTAGTCACTAATATATTTTCTACAAAATGAAAATAATGTTTACTGAGAGAAACTGTCACTTGTTATAAGTCATTGAGCATAGAAACCAGTAACCTAGAAAATGCTACCATCACCTTCATGATTGGAGTTGATGTACTTGTTGTTTTTTATTTTGCTAGTAATCTGTATGTTTTTCAAGCACCACTAAGTGTTGATATGACAGAAGAGAAAAGGTTTAACAGAAATATTTGAAAGTTATAACAAAGTTCCCTTTTTATGATTCTGAAATGTTAGCTGAGGATGGATCACTTTGAATTAATATTCTGGCAGTTTTGCCAGTGTAGACATTCTGCACCTCCTTTAATCTTGTTGAGTCCCTGGCAGGCAGGGAAGTAGTTACATTCCTGGCCTTAGGAAGAGTGTAAAGCCGATGGTTAGTGCATTGTGTTGTATTCTGGAAGTCTCAGGTAAGAAAAATTGTGCAAAACCAGGTCTTATTCATTTTGGTTTCCTGGTAATTGAAAGCACTTATTAGTGATTCCAACAAAGAGAAGGGAAAAAATTCTGCTGTTACTATTTTTAACTGAGACAATTCTCCCTGGTGAATCTAGGCCATTGCCATGACAATACCAAGTCTTGCGATTTCATTTTCTTCTTTTTTTGTTCTGCTTAAAATATACTGTTTTCATAGTATGAACAATGATAATGGTATAGTTTAAGTAGTATTAGAGGCATTTTTCAAACCATGTATTTATCCTTTAGGGATAAGGAACTTACAGTGCAATATTTGATATATTGTATATTTCACTTGGTATTCTAAGCACATTTCTAAATTTTCAATTTTAAAAGATCCTACACCAATTATTTGGTTTAATAAGATTTTATGATAAAAGAAAAGACTATAAGGAGATTTGGAACTATTGTACAAAGTACAAGTGATATCTATCTAACATCTCTTTTCTCTTCATTGCTAAATTATCTTATTTTGCTCAGTCTAGCATTTTCTTTCATCTGTACCTTCCCATCTCTCTAAGGATTCATCCATCCCCTGAAAACACAGTTCTTGATTTTACATATATAGAGATCAGTGTTTCCTATTCTCTACACTAAGGAGTTTAATCTTGGCCCTTCGTGGTCCCCATAATATGGTTTCTCTTTGTCTGTCTAATCCTGGTGCTGCAATTGTATTTCTCATTGCTTTGCAGGCCTGGCCACATTAATTTTAGTGACACAGAATGACATAAACATATCCTTTAACATTCCCTTTATCTCATTAATGCTAGTGACACAATGTATTACAAAAAAGGAATGAGACAGAAAGAAGAAAAGAGTAATGGAGCCTTATTTTCTACCAGAGCTGCTCTTTGTTGAGGTGGGGCTGTGTTGAGATTTGAGATTTTGTTCTCCCATATATTTCTCTCATTAGTATATCTTGTCACATTCACTGTGAATCTAGAGTTGAAATATAGATAATGTCATGTTACATAAACCCTAAATTCAAGTTGTTAAGTAGACTAATTATTATGTTATAGTGATCCGGGAAGGAGCAATGACCTTCTAGGATGCTATGGGAAAATATACAACAAACAAAACCACAAAAATCCATGTGAGGCCTTTTGAGTGAAATCAAAATATGTCATTACCCAGAAAGGCTGCTTGATAGTGGATTTGATTACATAAGATGTCCAACTTTGGACCTTAACTCCTTTTTTCCTTCACTTTTCTGCTTGTCCTTCCCTTTCTTTCTCTCTCTTTTCCCCTTCCCATTTGAATAATTTTTCCTATTTCCCAATATTCATTATATATTTCAGTTATTATTTACACTTTGTTTCTCACACCAGAGAAACACTGCAGTATTTAAACATATGTCTGATTCAGAATGTGGTTCTCTGATTCACAATATGGTCACAAGGTCCATCAATTTAGCTGTAAATGTTTGAAGCTCATCCTTTTTTATAAAGAGTAGTACTCCATTGTATTAAGACATATACTCATTCTTTATCCACTTATGAGTTGATAGACGATTGGGCCATTTCAAAGATCCAACTGTTACAGAGTGGGCTGCTGTATATGTGTGTGTGCATAAATCACTATGGTATGATGCTTTTAATTCTTTCAGGTAGGTGCCAAGAAGAAGAATAGCTGAGTTAAGTGGAACCTCTATTTTTAATATTTTGAGGAATCTCCGCTCTGATTTCCATAGTGGTTACACCAGTCTACATTCCTGCCAATGCTGGAGAAGGGTTCCTTTTTCCCAACAGCATTGCCAGGGTATGCTATTAACTATATTGAGCTGCTTTCTATACATTATGCCTATCAATGTTTGAAAAGACCTTTCCTCATCTTTTCTATTCCCCTAAAATAAATTTCCACGTGATGAAAATTATATTTCCATATTGTGTAATTAAAAGGATCCAGAAAACTAAATCTATCTAAGTACTTAGTTAGTTTGCATCAAAATCTTTTTACAAGTGATCTATAAGATAGTAAATAACAGAACCATAATTTTAGGATTATGATTTAAATTCCATGTCTGTTGATTAATTAGATACTTTTGTACATTATAAATCCTGTCTTTGTCAGAAATAAGCATAATCTACCTTAACATTAGCTCTTAAATTTTAACTTGAAAACGACTTCTTTCTGAGGTTTTATTCTAAGCATTTATCCTATTAATTATGTTTTCATAACTTGCTTTATGCCATGTTTGGTATGTTATACCCAATGATTTTAAATGAAATTATCCATAGTAGGTATATTTTCTCTGTCAAATTTATTATGTGATTTAATCATAATTTTCAATAGCATCTGTTTAGCATTCACGTGCACATAGGGTGCCCCGATATTAAATTGTAGATAGTGAAGAAGCTGTTCTACTATAAAACAAGACAAGAAACAAAAACAACAACACAGAAGTAATGTTGGATTTCTAAAAGTCACAGTTACATTAGTGAAAGCCTCTTTAATAAGATGTAAAGTATATATTTTGCTTTTCCAAAAACTAAAATACATGGTTACTACTTACTAATGATATATTTATATGTATAATTTATCCAGCCTCCCTCCAATTATATTTTTGTTATTTTCTCAAAAGATAAACAATGGAAATGTGAATGCTGTCATTACTATAATGATGCAGAATGGATAGAATTGAGTATGTTTCCACTGATGGAGAAAGTTTACTTGATTTTGGGTTTATACATTTCTTTTCTTATAACATTGGGAGAAAATCCTTTGAAACTCCTTTCCTTGTGGATTCTACAAAGATACAGCATTTTGAAACTTCAACTTTTGTCCTACTTCCTTAAATTTTCCTTAAACTAAAGAAGTACATTTAGTTTTCATTGAATTTACTTCTGGATTTATTTAACCAAGAACCATCTTGCTGATTCATCGTGGCTTTACAGTTCAGTATAGTGGGGCCTCAAGTTACAATCACCCTGACATATGAACAACTTGCGTTAATTAGGTTAATGGAAGATTCATTTGCCTCTTGTTATCTATAGCATGTACCCAGGTAAACATCCAGATCTCTGCTGCATTGACTTATAACCAGCTTGAGTTACAATTAGCTGTCCAGAACTGATAGAATCTGTGAATCAAGGGTCCACTGTACTTTAAATGTAGGCTAGGGTAGCTGTACTATATCTTCTCTTTTTTCTAACTTTGCATTTTGAGATATTGCTTTATCTATTTTTCATTTGTCTCAAATTTATATGTAAATGTTTGTGCCTATTTATTAAGGTCAACTGAACTCCAAACCAGTCATTAACTTGTCTCATTTTTATCCTATCATTTATGTAGATACCCTGCAAATTTATAGAAGTCACAAGATAACACTCCTATTTCCAAAGCTCTTTAAGCCTCATATCTTAGGGTTGATCTCTCAGATCTATCACCGTACACAGTATAGACAGTATTCGTAGTTTAAAATATGAGTGGACTGGGTCCTCTACAATTTCATATGCAAGAAAAAAAGTTAGTTGAATTGAAATGCAAGATTGTAATGTCTGTGACTGTATTAGGAAGTCACTGTTGCAGTATTGAAGAGTCCAGTTGTGACTTCAAAATGAATAAGCTGATTTCTTTCCTCTGGCAACATCCTTCAAATCTCACCTAAAGACTTTAGAGATGTGAAGAAGAAAATGTCAATGTCAAATTGGAGAGTGAATTAGACTTTTGTCTGTGAAGAAACAAAAGTAAGCCAAAGAACCAGAGCAGAGAAAACATCAATGAACATAGTGATTTGCTGATTTCAGTAGCTATGCATTATGTTCATTTTATTTGAGTTTTTGAAAGCTAGCATTTTAAACTTTTATTCACAGTACTGGCATGAATAATTGACTTTCTCCTCATACTGTTCTAACCATACCATTAATCTTGTATTAATTAAATTAGTGCCATTATTATTTTACAACCTGCTATTTTCCTCCAAGTATTAAATAACATATATTTTTAAGAAGAGCAAAAGTCTCTCCATAGAAACCTAATCTGTACAGAAATTAGCAGGAACTTCTGGCAATTAGGAAAGTTAACAGTAACTGCCAATCCTTTAGTTTTCAACAGTGTGGGATGGCTCTAATTATTTACAGTTTTTTGTAAACTGGATTTGAGAACATGTGACTAACTGTTTAAGCTATACCGGAAACTGATGTTCCTAAATATTGCTTACAAATTTGAAAATTTTGAAAAAAATTATATTTCAGGAAAACACATCTTTCTCTGAGGTAGAGCTGACTGTACATCTAGTGGTAGAAATTCTAATACTTATTGCAAGCCAAATTGTTGATTTAGAACCTGATTCTTCTGTCTGTCTCAGTACAGTGATAGTTCAGATTTTTCTTTTGAATATGATGTCTTCCTGAAGAATGTTTGCACATATTTACTATTACTACTGTTACTACTCTTTTCAAAATGGATGCAGTTGTCCCTATTGAAAGCCTGTTTGACACTTAATTTTCCAAAGAGTCTTTGAACTAATTGAGAGGACAACCACACTGCTTTGCCAACATAGTGCTCAGCTTTAGTTAATAGCGAATCAACACCACCTTTATTCCTAAAATATGGGAATAAATTATAGTGCATTGACACAGATAAATATGGATAAACAATACTTTAAAAACAAAACTCTTTATTGTACATGAACACACTTTTTTCTTGTTGTTAGATATTTTAAAAATGCAATGGAAAGTAAATAGTTACATATGTACATAGTATGTTACAGAACTTTATTTTGCATAAGGAACTTGAGGATTTTGATATGAGAGCAGACCTTGAACTAAATTCTCTTGGATATCTAGGAACAAGTGCATTTTCTCTGATTTCCTTTATATATATAACAGGGTTTATAACCTTGAACCAGAAGAGAGATTAGTTATCCCTGGATCTATTTTATTTTCTTTGTTGCTGAGACAAAATACCCAGCATCCACAAGTTACAGGAGGAAAGGTTAATGTAGCTCACAGTTTGTAAAAGTTTCAGTCTATGCTTGCCTGGCTCTAAGGCAGGGTGGCATAACAGAAAGTTATTGCAGAGGAGAAACATTTCATGGTGGACAGAAGGTAGCAAAGCAAGGAAGTGACTAGAAAAGCAATAAGCCTTTTTCTGTCCCTTATATTTTATTTAGGCTACTCATCCATAGGGCAAGCAGCAATTACGCTGTTAATCTTAACGCCCTTAATTTTAGCATTAGACCATGAATTAATCCAAGAGTCATAGACTGTAGATCCAGTCACATCTAAAGACCCTGTGTCACAAAATGCATCTCTGTTAGTTAACATCTTCAAAAGTACTCAATTTTGTACCATTGATCCTTGTCCTGTGATATACTTAAGTCTATTAAAATTTAAACCTCACTTATGATATTATAGAGAACATTCTTATAACTGCAGTGCTTTAGTTTATCTGAATTATAAAATGACCATGAAAGTGACTTTTAAAAAATTAGGTTACAGTGTATCAGAGTGCCAGAGTCAAGCACAGTGTCTTCTAAAAGAAAAAAAAAAAAAAAAAAAAAAGGAGCCCAGGCCCCAGGAGTGGGAGGTGACACTGAAAAAATTCTCCTCCTGGTTCTGTTGCTGTTGGACCTGACAGTGGGGAGAATGATAACTGCTGAG
Organism: Petromus typicus; assembly: GCA_004026965.1. Taxonomy (NCBI): domain Eukaryota; kingdom Metazoa; phylum Chordata; class Mammalia; order Rodentia; family Petromuridae; genus Petromus; species Petromus typicus. The sequence continues at coordinate 21,502 of PVIR01013138.1, read as the reverse complement.
GCAATGGTGTGATTCAACTCTATTTGCATATTTTTCATCAGATAAAGTAGTTTTACTATTTGTGAATCTTTCTTTCATTTAAATATGGTGATAATCTCAAGGACAAGTATCTTTTAAAATTTTTATGACTATGTTCTTACTTATCATTTACCTGTTTTGATTTGTGTTTTTATCATAGATCTGCAGAATCAGGATTTTAGAGGCTTATTATAATTTTTCTCATCTAAGAGGTGGTTGTGCATAGGATTTTCAAATTAGTTACCAGATCATTCACTTGGTACATTCTGCAGAAAATCAGAGATGCATTTTTGAAGATACAACCCACCAAGAGGTAATGTAAAGTTTCACTCCCCTCTCTCTGAAAAAGATAATTTAATACCACCTAACTTTCTAACGTATAGTGAAGTTATTGCATTACTTGAGGACTTCATCATTCAGATTTACATGAAGTGGAATGCAAACTGAAATCTTTGTACTTGTTTTTGTGTGTAATTCAGAGACAGAAATGAGACAATATGTAAAGTGGCTGCTGATGCCTTCCCTGTTCTGGATGCCACATTTTTGGAGAATAGGTTGACACATGGCAGATTTCTTATAGTCATTTCAGTTCTTCCATCAATGAATATTCCTGCCATTCATCTTAATCAAGGCAATCTGAAGTCTGATAGTTCAGTACCCGTGCATGGTGTGTGACTAATTTCACTCTGCACTTGACTTGAAGACCAGTATGTATTTATAGTTCACACATCCCTGTGTGCTACTAAAGTCTCTCTCATAGCACTTATATCTTGTAAAAGTCTGGTCTGATATCATCTTTTATCATTGCTTATTATTTTTAAATTGATTTTATTGGTACATTTATGTATGCATTACGATCACGTTCAACATTGAAGGTTTGTACTAGTGAATGACACATCTTAATTCTCATTTTTCCCATTCCCCAGCCTTCTCTACAACTTCCTGCTCCCATATACATAAGCTATGTTTTCCTTTTTATCATAAATTGTTTTCTTGGGGCAGGGATTTAGCTCAGTGTTTCCGGTGACTGTCTTGCAAGCACAAGGGCCCAGGTTTGATCCGATCCCCGGTAACCACATACAATACTGGGTGTGGAGACTCATGCCCAGCAGCAATCAGTACCACATACCACAGTGCCGGGCGTGGTGGCTCACGCCTGTAATCCCAGCACTCAGGAGGCAGAGGCAGGAGGATTGCTGTGATGTGAGTTTAAGGCTGAGCTCAGGGCCAGCCTGAACTACAAAGCGAGACCTTGTCTCAAAATAAATAAATAAATTGTTTTCTTTTCCTTCTTTACTAACCCTACTCCCTCTTTCCTCTTTGAACATATTGTTCATGCCTTATTTTAAATTAAAACCCCCAATTCCAATGCTGTGGATCCCTTTAATTCTAAACCACTTGAGCTTGTACAACGTTTCCCTTAGCATCCTAGAAAGAAAACTGAAAGTGGATATTGTTGTTGTCCATATGTCCCTGGTTGAATTTAAATGTCTGTAATAGTGTCTTGCCCATATTAGGCTCTCTACTAATACCTATCACTTTCTATTCTCTTTGTTTTCATTTTATTTCCAAGTACTGGGAAGAATTTTAATGTGCACATGCCTGTTAAATTTTGCCACCATTCCTGATAGCATCTTAGGCTAGAGTAATTCTGACTTGATTTCTGTTAAATGCTTTCCTCCGTTTGGTAAAAATCAAGAACCATCTTAAAAAATTAAATGCATTTAGTTCCAATATTTGCAGGATAGCATTTGGCCAAGTTATGTCAGTATAGAATTTTTTTAGTGGAGAAATTAAAAACTGTATTAGGTTACTGTATGTACTACTTGGTGTAGATATGAGCACTTTCATTTAAATAAATAATCTGTATGATTTCTACATGTAAGGTGATATAGGCTCTGGTAATAAGGGGTTATGAAGTTGCATATCTATAATCACTCCCATGGTCTTTCATAATACTCAAGAGGAGGAAGTAATGATAACCACTTGAAATAGCTTTGTTTACTTATTTATTTTTATCAAGGACATATGTTTAAGAGACTTAAACTGAAAAAGCGTAAGTAGTGTCATGAAAGATAAATTAATGATTCTTAATGTTTGGTTTAATGTAAGCAAAAATAAGTATGTACAGAATTTTGCAAACAATGATTTCTTGTCATTAATCAGCTTAAAGGTAGAACAGTGTTGCTGGACTCACAGTAGGATACAGAATCTGCAAGACAGCCAAGAAAATATGGGTTTAAGTAAAAGTAGCGGGCTTTCAGAGACTGACCAGAAATGTTCTTATCTCTTTAATTCTGAAAATGGCAAGCAGGCAAGAGATTGAAAAGAAATTGAGTGAGAGCTAGAAGATGCAGAATCTAGTGTCTAGTGGACTGTAGTAAATTGTTTGGTCTTGAAAAGTCATGTTATTTCTAACCCTCCCTTCTCCATCATTTTTGAGGTAAGGAAGAAATCTGGCTGACCAATTAAACTTGGAGCTTAATCCAGTGATGAAAGATACAGAAAACAATCTTGTTCTGTTGTGAACCTCTTTGTTATTTTGGTCTCACATGGATTGCACATAGCCTCACTTCCACAGAATACCAGCTAAAAACTTCTGGATAAAAAATGATTGCTTTTCTTAAGCCTATTTCCTCATTCTAAAATGGAAGACCATTATATTATGTTGTTAGGAATGTGGTAACAGTATAAACTGTGTAGAAACATATTTTAAACACATAAACTTAAAGTGAGAAATGGATGAGAGTGGAAATCTTAATTATATGCCCATGATTCTTTAAAATGGACAGATTTGTGTAGTATTTTCTCTGTATCTTGATGCAAATTATGATTTTGTTGACCTTTGAACTACATATAAGAATTAAATTTTTAGGATGAGACAAACTGGCAACTGATACAAGCATGTATTAAAATTTTAATTCTGATAATATGGTTTAAATATGGTATTTGACAGACGAAATGATGAAAATGGCACTTGGTGCTTAAAACAAATATTATGTTGTGATTTTAAAGCTTCTGTAATCATATTTGGACAGACAGATTATGTGAGGATACAACCGTAGAAGCATTTTAAAGAATTTCAGTTGTAGAAAAGCTCTTTAAAGGTCAACCTAATTAAGGCAATGTTTTTGAACCAGAATAAAGTAGATACTATTACTGGAAATTCACTGCAACAGTACAGAATGGCATTTCACTTACAGTTTAAACTTTCTATGGTTAATTTGAAAAGCAAAAATGATCTTTTTGGGGGTTCCTGATCTCTGACTGAAATGACATTTTAATCAACAATAATGATTTCTTTGCTATGATTAGGGGAACTTTTGTTCTCTAGGATTCGTGGCAGGAATAATTAAACAGCTCTATTTTAGCACTCCTGAGGGAAAGGGTTCATATGTAATACAAGTGCTTAAATAAGTCAGCAGCAGAAAATAGGCTCCTCAGGATGATGGTGATCTTCACGGACAGTTAATTTGTAACTGTACCCATATCTTTGAAAATTAATTTGTTTATATGGCAACTCTGGATGACCCCTTCCTGCGGGCCAGACATAGGCTTGTATAGTACAGGCACCCATGCCAGCCACCCTAAATTTATTCTGTAGTCCAGTTCAGGTCCATCTTCTTAATGCAGCTTAACTATAATACTCAGAAAGCAGAGGTGTCCTATCAGATGTTAATGTTAAGAACTAGAAATGAAAGTGTTATTTCTATCATTAGATTGCTAGTGAATGATCTGGTACTTGGTAGTTTATATCATTATAACTAAAAGCTCAAAGTTTTCACTTCCTAGTCTCTGATCTGCATACAAAGTTAGGATCTGATAGGTTTCTGATGGACTAATAGCCAGGCTTATTGGAAAGAAGAAAGTTATATTTCTAATGAGAAATAATTTTTAGAGGTAAATATTTATACTTTTGTCATTCCTCAATTGTTCATGAGGAAGTTAAAATCTTTTATTTTTTTTAATTTTTTTTTTTTTTTTTGAGACAGGGTCTCGCTTTGTGGTTCAGGCTGGCCCTTAGCTCAGCCTCAAACTCACATCACAATCCTCCTGCCTCTGCCTTCCGAGTGCTGGGATTACAGGCGTGAGCCACCACGCCCGGCACTGTGGTATGTGGTACTGGTTGCTGCTGGGTGTGGGTCTCCACACCCCAGTATTGTTATGTGGTTACCTGGGAATCGAACCCGGGTCCTTGCGCTTGCGAGACAGGCGCCGGAACCACTGAGCTAACTCCCCGGCCTGGAAGTTAAAATCTTGAATGCCAAAAGTATCATAAAAACAGAAAAAAAAAACAGATGTTTAAATTTTTATTTGATAATGAAAGCTCGCATGCCTTTGACTCTGCAGCTCTAATCAAGTGTCACTGGTTGCAGTGTTGATTAAATGAGAAAAAAAATAAATGGCTTTTTCCAAATGCTAGTCCTATATTTAAATGTAATTCAATGTTTTATGGCATATTCTGCTCCTTATTCTAATAATAAATTTTCAGTTTACTAATGAATGTTACATGGGGTGATACACTTTTTAAAAGTCAAGTCTATCTAACAGTACACATATAATGTGATATTGAAACATCATTGCTGACATATGTTTTAGTTAAATACTTTATGAGGCTGCCCCATAGATTTAAAGTCAATCAAGACTTTACTGACAATAGATAGTTCCTAGAGTTACTAAATATATGGAAAAACTGTCACAAAATAGAAACTGCTACCTACAGTTATTTTCTGAGAATTTATTTTGTCTTTCCCAGGGTATATGTTAGAGAAATGATTTATAAACAAATGAAAGCCTTGCCAAAATGCCATGCTGTTTGTTTTTCTTGGTATGTTACAAGTCTCCATACTGTTTTCTTCACATGCCCTTTTATTTTTGTTTAATGCACCCTCAAATAAAACTCCAAAACATTGAAGGAGATGGGTCACACTGAAAGTGGAAAGGATATAACATGGGCCTTATTTTCAAATGGACTTTTCAATACCTAATAGTAGGACAGCATTGGCTTCTTCTGTGAACAAGGCCACCTTGGTACATCTGTTAAGTTACAGATCTCACTTGCTCTTTCTGAAGATAGAAGAGGCTGGTGATTACCCAGGCACAAAGCACCTGCCAATTTCAGAAAGGCACAGTTATCACAGCAGAATTCAACTCATCTTCCCAGGGGTTTTCTCTGCTCTCAACATCTCTAAATGATTCTTCTTTTCTTCTTTCTTTATCAGTCTTCAATCCCTGTTTTTATATCATGAAGTGTCACTGGGTTTATGTGCCTGTCCACATTTCTTAAAGTGAGAGGGCACATGATAAAATCTGAGAATAGCATCATAAATCATCCATGCTTCTGAATTGCTTGGAAATGTTAAATGCCTTGGTTCTGGTCCAGATGTTCAGCTTGCCCCTTTTATACCAGCCTGACATACATCAGCTGAAAAAAAAAAAAAAAAAAAAGGAAAAAATAAAGAACAGCTGGTTCTATAATAACTGCTGCTGTTTGCTTTCAACTTAATAGTTTGTGTCTTTTCCTTTCTTCTCTTATTTGGCCATTTTTGAAGGAGAGAAGGATATAATATCTGCAGAAAAGGTACTGCATTCCCTGCTGCTCATGAAAGAAAGACAGGTGAGATGAAATATCTACTATTACCTGACTATGTGGCAGTCATAAGCTAATTGCTGAAAAAGTAATTTAGTCCTAGAGCTATGTTTTAGAACTTGACTCTTAATTTGAAAATATCATAAATCCATTCGTGATTAATCCAGAAAATGATTTGTGCACTAGCCTTCAGTTCTTCTTGTGCAATTATTTTAGTAAATACAGCAGAATAATAATATTTATTCCCTAGTTACATGATCTAGTGAGTGCCAATAAATTAGTGGTTGGAACAATGATGATGATTTAGTCATTTATGGTGAGAACCAAGCATTATGGAAACTCTAAAAAGTTATTCTTCCTTTTTGGGAGGGAAAAGCTGTGATTAATCAAAGAAAAATTTAACGGAGGAAGTGAAGCTGATTTGAAATGGTTTTAAAGATCACCAGGTGATCTTTGAGATAATAATAAGTATTTTTGGTGCATTAAGAACAGAGTGTACTTGTCATATCTTTCCCATGTCTGTATATTACAGTATGAATTGAGAGTTGAATCCTAAAAGTATCCATGAATTATGATGTCTTAACGTGAATAGATGTAGTAAATGGATCCCAAAAGAAGCCTAATATTTATATTTCAAGCTCACAAACTTTCTGGGAAGATGTCCATGATGGGAGGGAAGGAGATCATCAGTCCTACTTCTGAGTATCTAGGGAAGGGTGGGGTCTTCCTCTCATAGTTGGCTTCCAGGAAGTCTCTGGCCATCAACATTCCATTCCATAGGGCAGGGGAAAGATCCTGGAGGCAGTTGGGGTTTTCTGGGATGAGTCTAGATGCATGCCGCTTTCCTTAACTCACACTGATGAAATAACCATCACATAACCTTTCTAGTTCTTTAAGGATGCCCTAGGAATGTAGTCTGGTAGCCTTGAATAGCATCATATGGTCTTGGTGGAGAGGTAGCAATCTCTGGTATACGCATTCAGTTTTCTTTTATTTTACATGTTTTGGAGCTGTCTATTTGGTAGGAATTATGACAGATTCTAGTTTTATTCTATCCTTGCCCTGGTGGCTTTCCCAAAATGCTTTCAGGAAATAGCAAGTTGAGTTCCCTTACATGAGCATACACAGTATTTCCCTTACATGAGCATACACATACACAGTGTTTCACATTTTAGTTTCAGGTTCCTCCTTATTTCTTTTTGAGAGAAAAGTTATAATAAATCTAGTAATGTCATTATTACTCCTTCTTATCTATTCTACCACAGTAAGAAGAAAGTTCTCATTTTTTTTTTTTTCAGTATTTTAAAGATCGCATCCTTTTATCATTTGTCTAGGGGAATGGAAATGTTAAGGTATACTTCCATAATCTTTTTGATGGAAGGCACTAAATTCAGTCATCATCCATATATTAACAGTAATTACTGCCATTGAAATGTAAAGAACAGACACAAAGCTTCTATTTCCTGTGCTCTTCATTCATTACCTTGTATGTTTTCTTGTTCTATAGTATGGTACAAAATTTAGTCTTTTAAGTACAATCCCAAAGCATCATAGATAATTGAAGCCATACTCTAGTCACCATTTCATACAGCTCAGCTCTTTCATCTCAGGAATATTATGTAACTTCTCAAAAATACATTTTACATATTGAATTAAAATTCTATGGGCTATGAGATTATGAGCAACTAAAGTTTTCATAAGAACTTAATTGGTTATTATATGTTTTTATGTGAGTTCTCACATGTTGATCATTTACAATAAAAATGTCATTCTCTTTTCCTTGCAACTTTGTAAAACATAGTGAAAATGCAATGAGATTTTCTCCAAATAATCTCTTTTTTATGTAAAATTTAGCTTTTGCAAATATATGTCAGGCCTGATGGGGATATTAAGATTTGTGTGTGCTTTTGGAAGTCCCAGATACCTATTTTTCTCTTTGGGTTCTTTAAGTCATTTGAATAACATATTAATGACCATTAAGATCAGGTGTTGTAGACTTGAAAAAGGAAATAGTTCAAGGAGAAGGAATGAATCTATTTTACATTTATATAGTTCTGCGGAACAGGTAAGATTTGCTATCAATTTGTTTACCACTCTTGCAACACCCTCTATTTTTGGAGATTGTGTGAGCTAATTGGCTTGTCTGAATCAGTGTTACCTCAGGTTAGGAACATAATCTGTTCTCTGATTTTGGGAAAGATGATCATATTTGTGTTTGTATAAGAAAGAGGACTGTGAGCATGTTTGTCACCCAAATGCAGTTTGCAAACAAAAACAAATTTTGCCAACCATTTCTGTTTTGAACCAAATTGGTGACAAACAAAGCATTCTTGAACCAAAGTATGTTATATACCACTTCTGTGGGGGAAGCAATGTTCTGGCGCTGACAACTGAAGAAATGTAAAATACAATTGCCTCATTGCTAGATTGACAATTGACGATTTAAGTATATACCCATTGGATTTGCTGTTTTATTTTTATCCTGTTTGGCCTACAGTTGAGCAATTTACTATCACTGAAAAATAGGATAACTAAGAAAGAAGGTCAGGCTGGGTATTTCTTTGTTGCTTTTTAAATTTGATTTGCTATTTTTTTAAATTTCACGATTGGTTGATTTGTAATTCACCCACTCTAGGTACATCAGATTTGCTTTTATCTTATCTGAATTCAAGACTGTATTCTGCTATGCTCTGCACTGTTTCTTTTTTTCCAAAAAAAAATTAAGGTTCCACTTCTTCTCTTTATTTTCCTGTGAAAAGACTCCCAACTTGGTAGTATCCCCAACAACTGAGAATGGTACATTAGATGTAGTACTCACAAGATGATCTAAACTTGAACCTTTTTACTTAAGCCTCTTATTTAGATGTTATTAGTTGGAAGAATCTTTTAGGAACATAATTAAACTCCATGAGATATATATTTGCTATAATGTAGTGTTAAAAATCTTAAATCATGAAGTTGCTGTGAAAATTGTGATAGGACATCTGCCGTGTAAGACAGGATAGTTTTTTCCTTCCAAGTCTGTACATTAAGTTGGGGATTTGGAGACTGATTTTATCCAAGTTAAAATAAGTATTTTCAAATGATTTGCAAATAATCCCAATTCTAGAACAAAGGCTTTGACTCATACTGTTTTGATGATATAAATTAAGAAAGCATGAATGCTTTATAAAACACAGCATATTTTTGAAAAATGTGTTTAGCTCATTGAACATTCTTAGAAAACATCATATACTGTGGTATCTATTGCCAGTACTATGACATGTTTCTATCAAGGCTGTAAGTTCTGAGACCAAATTATCTCTTTAAAGCTGCATAAAAACTTAAAACCAAAATTGAAAGTTGGCAATAAAGTATTCCCCAAGTCATTTGCCAAAGACAAAAGAAGCAAAGACATGAAGCACTTCATTCACACACAGAAAATTACTTTGCCTTGCTTATGAACATAAGATGCATGGTTCTGTGATATACCTAGAGGTATGTTTAACCTACATTGCTCTACAACTTTATACCAACCCAGTGTAAACCTTCTGACACAATTTCAATCTTTTTTTTTTTTTTTCCCTACAGTGATTTGTTAGTCTGAGTTAAGATTGCTCACCACAGGCATTTTGCAGACTAAACCCATAGTCAGTAAAATAGGAACACTTTCTAAGAAATATTCCGTACTTCCTACAAGGCTTAGCTTCTCTTTTAGTTTTTCCCATTTTATGCCTGTTTCAATTTGACTTACTTCTGTATTGAGTGGAAATAAGAGACAGTTTCTCTTCTAAATTAGGCATATCTAAAGAATTATTAAATAACAGTGTTGTCAAATCAATTCCAGCGTAAAGTGCAAGAAGAATTAAAAATGCCAAACTAGGGCTGGGGATTTAGCTCAGTGGCTCCGGTGTCTGTCTTGCAAGTGCAAGGACCCGGGTTCAAACCCCGGTTAACCACATACAATACTGGGCATGGAGACTCATACCCAGCAGCAATTAGTACCACATACCACAGTGCCGGGCATGGTGGCCCATGCCTGTAATTCCAGCCCTTGGGAGGCAGAGGCAGGAGGATTGCTGTGAGTTTGAGGCTGAGCTCAGGGGCAGCCTGGACTGCAAAGTAAGACCCTATCTCAAAAAAAAGCTAGACTATAAGCAAAATAAACAGCTTCTTTGACTGCTGAAATCTTTAATGTACTTTACATTAACTTTGAAAGTCCAAAAAGGCAGTGTAGTAGATAGCTTTCTCCAGGCTTGCAGGATATCAGCACAGATTCTAAGTCATAGAGCACCTAGTCACTGACTATCTGAAGATACCTAGGCAGTTGCCTATCTAGCATCTGAATCAGTTTGTAATATCTTCATTTCATATTTGTATAACCTCTGTTTAAATATCTGAACCAATGAGTAGCCACTTAGAGTGATTTTCATGTTGACAAAGTGAGATGACAATAATTTAATAGTATTTTCTTTATACTTTCTATGCTATTTCATATATTCACTATTGCATGATTCTTTTAAACACATATTTTAAAATTGAATTCTTTATTGATACATTTTATATACACATCATGATCACAGTCAACATTTGTACTAGTATATGATATGAGTTAATTCTGAGGAAAGTTGCTATGGTATGGTGGTGATATGCACTTCGTAAGCTCAGGTCTGGCTTCTTCTGAACACGTGATTATTTTGAGCACATAAATCTATGGATTAGATTAATTTGATGAGGAACAGTTAGATCTTCTTGTTGTTGAGCTTTAATATAAGGAAATGCAGGAAGAGCCATATTTATTATGCTTATTTTAATAGTTTTTTAACAATGTAGATTGGAAGATCACTAATTTTTCAAAAATAAGTTTTAAGTCATTGTAAACTGCAAATTCACAGCCACATAGAACTATTGGCACCCATTTTGGGGCAGTCTGTTTTTCTGCTGTCAAAGAACAGGACTTACATTTACTGAGCTTAGAAGTTCAAACAGCTTCCAAGTGAGGATTTGAACCAGGCTCTCATACCGATAATGAGTGTTCATTTCAATATTAATATCATCTTATATCATTTGTTTTCTAGAAATGAGGACTAATTTATCCATAATTTTTGAGAAAAGACATAAAACTAACACATTGGCTGTAATAATAGTCACATATATATTTGTTCCAGATAGTGTTTTCTGTGATGATGTGAACATGAAACCTTTGGTTGGAAAGTCTTTGTTGGCATCCTGCTTCCATGCACGACTTTATATCTATTGCTTTGGCTGTTAGTGGGGGTTCGATAGTGCTTTCTCTCTTATTTTGTCCAGGACAAATTGAATATCAGGCTACTGTAACAGTAACTTATTTAAAGGAAAATCATATGAAAATGATCCTTTTTTAAGCCATGAGCTCTCACTGATTTAAAGAGGAATAACCCCTCCAACTCTTCTTCCTACCTTCTTTCTTCTTTCCTATGCTCCTTCTTTCCTTCCTTTCTTCTTTACTTCCTTTTCTTTAACTTGCTTAATTGTCCACCCACATCATCTCTGTTTTACTTACACTCATATCACTTACAACTCTTCCAACAAATAATGCAAGTCCACACTCTTGCATTTTTTCCTCATTATTCTCATTACACAAAGGTGCACATTAGCATCACAAGGGCATAGTTTTTGTCCTTTTCACCATGGCTACCCACATAGTGCTTGTAGTTCCCTGTTTATGGTGATAGGTAAGAGCTTGCCTTACATCTGCCATAGGAAAGAGTTCTGCATAGCATGACTTATAACAAGAGAAATTTATTATCTCACGATACTAAAGCTATAAGCCCAGAAGCAGGGTGTTCCATCTCAAACTTCCAGAAAAGGAATCTTGCTCTCCTCCTCTAGCTCCTGGTCATAGCCATTATTTTGAGGGATGTGGAAGCATCTCTCCAAGGTCTGACCCCATCTTCACGGAATGGAATTTCCTCTGTCTGAGTCTTTGGCTTGGAAGAACAGCAGTTAAGCTGGATTATGGTCTACTCTAGTGATGTTGCCTTAATTTGATTACCTTGTTTCAAAAAAAAAAAAAAAAGTTATCATTCTCAGTGAACAAGCTTAGAATTTCAACATACCTTTGGATGACAGGTGATAGTTCATTTCATAACAGTTTTCCATCTCTATGAATATTTGTTAATTGAATGAATAAAAGAATGTATAATCAGTTACTATGGCTAATAAATTTTTATATCTTAAAGAGAATAACCTTACCTTCATTTCACAGTAGGCATATTATTATATCTTCACTTACTTCCTCATATTACAGTTCCTCTGCTATTGCATATATCTTTGACATTAGTTAGAAGGACAAGTCCTGAAATAATGGCCTGTATATTATTCATCTTCCTCTCATATTGCCTCATGTTGATCCCTGAAGGTATGAATGAATGCATATTGAATTAAAGTTTTAACTTATCTCTGACTGGATTATTTTCCATTTCCCTCCTCAAAACAATATTGTTATGTGTCCAACTTTGTGTGGTAGCAGCAGAGTGGCAGGTGATAAGGTTACAGTTTGGAAATGTAGGATTTATCATCTTTCTCTACGTGTTTATTTTTACTTCAAACACAAAGAATAAGCTTACTATTTGAGGCTAGTTCATTTTATTAGCAGTATCCTGTAATGCTAATAATCTGCTTCTTAAAATTAGTTTAAATCATTGTATGTAGTACATTTTTCTGTTGCATTTAAAATACTTGTTGGAGAAGGCATTTTCATTTTTAACACATTTTTGCAAGATTTTATGAAAGAGAAACCGTAAAAATTTCATAGCCTGAAGCTAGGAAAGTTTGAAAAGATAAATGAAAATTGCAAAGCTATTTTTGTTTATGAATTCAAGCTGATGGTTAAAGGCACAATTTTCTCTTTAGAACAGAATGGAAATTTACCTCAACAGATTTTTGTTAAAACTTGTTGAGATGAGTAAAACAAAACCACATAAATGGGAGTATTAATGATAAAGTAAGAAGGCAAAAATTAGCTTGAAGGTAGGAGATAATTATCACAGGAGTTCAGTATAAGATCCAGCTGTAGCTGAGCATTTACGTTATTGATTATGTCCCTGCTGTTGGTTGGCAAAGAAGAGCAGGGTAAAATTCATAGAGGTCATATATGTAGCAAACATATAAATCCTGTTCCTTTCTCTGCATCTGCTGGCTTCACATCTTTATTTCAGGAAGTTCCTTTAAAAGGAAGAAATAAAATTTGAGTTTTGAACATTCAAACCTTAAGTTATAAATAGACTTTCAATAGCAGTTATTGCATATTCTACAGATGTACACACATGTTCTTTTATGTATTACCTAAAATTTGAATTTAAAGAACCTATCCTGGTAGTACATAAACATGATTGAAATGAGCCATATATGTATGTATGTATGTATGTATGTATATATATATATATGTATATATATATGTGTATATATATATATATATATATGTATATATAAAATGTATCAGCAGTTATATTTAAAATTGCTTAACAGTGGCACAGTTCATTTTTGTTATTTCTTAGAAATGTTTTTGGTAACCTAAGTTTTCTGATTTCATCAATGAAAGTAATATCTTTCGGAAGCAATTTGTGAGTTACTTGTCACATACTTGACAAGTATTATTTTCCTTATTATCAAGGTAATACCTTATTTATGGGAAAAATAGTTAATGAAATTGGAACTACCATTAATTATTTCTATAAAATTGATATATGGTTTCTGTGTTCATTTGTTTTGCCCATCATGTTATGTAATACAGCACTATCTTCCATTTGTAATAGATTGGTTTATTTACTTATTTCCTTATTTTTTAAGACAAGGTCTAAATGTATATTTCATGCTGGCCTTGAACTTTATATGTTGCAAAAGCTGTCCTTGAACTTACAGGAATCCTTCTGCTTTCATTTCCCAAGTTCTAGGATTATAGGCTTGTGGCACTACACACAGTAGCTAGTTTATTTATTGTGGACTAATTATCATTTTATTATTTAATGGTGGAAAAATTACCATTTGAATAGTTTAAAAATATAACAGGATGGAATTTCATGAACATAAACTTAATGATATTTATCAAGAAAAATGTACTTTGACTTTTATTTCTAAGCTCTTTTCCAAAAATCCAGTTTTCAAGAGATTTTTGTGTTTTGTTTTGCTGTTTTTCTGGCAGGAGTCATGCTACTAGTTTTAAGGGATATGTTTCCATTATTCTTCATTATATCTTGTGTTCCACCCATTAAACCTGAGTTATGTGTATCATCAGAAGATAGAAAACAAAGAGCTAGTCTTCCAAAGAACAAAGTGTGAATCCAATTGATTTTAAAATTGCACTGTGTCATGCAAGCCATGAGGTTCTTGAAGAATGTAGTCAGCTTCTTTGAAAACATGGTTGAAAATACATTTCCAATCTATTGTCTTAGTTTCTGTGCAGCATGACATTATGATTTTTGGACTGATTTTATTCCAAATTTAATTAATGGGCCTAAATTAACCCAATGAAATTAAATAAGATATGTTGTAGCAAACAATATCTCTCTCTCTCTTTCTCTCTCTCTCTCTCCCTCTCTCTCTCTCCCCCCCTCTCTCTCCTTCTCACCTTCCCTGCTCACCCCTCCTCCTCTCTTCTTCCCTTCCTCCCTCCTTCCTTCCCTCCTCAAGGAAGTATTTGTGGTGGAAATGTCCATGCTGAAAAGGGGTAATACAAAATATTACTTTAGTGTTTTAAATGTGTATGGGTAAAATTCTCAGGTGTTAGGATCATTACATACTATATCCAAATCATTAATCTACCTCTCGGAATTTACTGTTCAGAATACAAAACCCATATGAAGGAGGTGGATCAGTGGACCAGAATTCTGTCTTGGAAACAATGAAGTACCTTTCTCTGTAGATGGGACACTAAGACTTTAGACATAACGTTGCACATAGATTATCCTTTCCTGGCCTCAGTTCTTCTGTTCTTGCCATCCTCAAGAATTTCTCCTACAAGGATGAACTATATCAGTTGACACCTTTACTTGATCTCAAAATAAAATCCAAATTTCTTCCTATGGACTGTATAGCGCTGTCATAAACAGAAGCCTACTAAACTGATCTAGAGTTAGTTTCTTTCTGTAGAACTTCCTATTTGCACCTTTAAATGGTCTTCTGAGATACCTTGGCAGAGCTAAAGTCTTCTATTTTTTTTTTCAAAAATGTTAAGCTCTAGGAAGAGAGATAACGCTACCTTCTTCAGTAAAATATGTTCACACTACTAACAATGACCTTTATTTATTGTTTTCAAAAACACTTTTAACTACTGGAATATGTCTCTGTGATCTGTTTGTTGAATTTTATTTTAATCTTCTTCTGTCTACCCATTTTATTGTGCTCAACCTTTCTTGAGAAAATGTATCTTTCTTGAGGAAGTAAACCTTATTTATCTCTATCATTTTCAGTGCCTAGAAAGGAAAGAATAGTAACTAAACACTGGAGAAACATCTCAGCATTTCATGTGGTCAAAGTTGGTTTGACCAATAATGGAACAGATTAATGTTATGTGGTTGTTAATAGACTATAAGGAAAACATTAAAATTCATACAAGAATCTACTGATGAGGTAATATCAGACAATAGCGAATTCTGTATCATATTTTTCTGTAATATTCAGAAGTATAGTGGATGTAAAAGATAAAGATTGAGGAGCTAACTGCTCAAGATATGATGAAACTAAATAGTGTTTTCAAGTGTATTGAATATCTCATAAATGATTTTCTCCCATGGGCATTATTAGGACAATTAGGAAAAATGAATAAGTTCTTTAGATTAGAAAATAGTAATATATACATATTTTCTTCCAGATTTTGATACTTTTACTGTATCTGTATGATAGAATATCCTTGTTTGTAAGATATGGAAAATAATATAAGGTTAAAGGAATGTCATGCCTGAAAGTTACTGTCAATGAGTTCAGGGAAAAATGTGTGCATGTCTAAGAGGGAGAAAGAGAACAGACATGATGAAGCCTACT
The DNA here is from genome assembly GCA_004026965.1 of Petromus typicus. Taxonomy (NCBI): domain Eukaryota; kingdom Metazoa; phylum Chordata; class Mammalia; order Rodentia; family Petromuridae; genus Petromus; species Petromus typicus. Next base: position 5,895 of record PVIR01013138.1, on the reverse strand, counting down.
AAAATGTTAAAATTTTGACAGTTTATAAAAAATTGAGCATATAGTTTTTTTAAATACTATTACTGCATTTTTAGTCTAAACTTATCAAAATTAAAAGATAATAAAATTCAAAAATTTTATCTACATAATCATGGAGTGCAAAATATTCCCTGAAAAAGTTTCAAATGCAGCTATATTTAAGTATACTAAAGCAAACACAGTAACATATTCATGTTCTACATTTAATAAGCAAATATTAAAACTAGAGTTGTATTTTATTAAAAATGAAGAGAAGCTACAGGACTTATTGGTTGTAGTTTGTGGGTAACGTAAACATAAAATATTTTCTCTATAGTGATTGATCGATGAATTACCTAAATAGGATTCATGTTTTTTTCACACCTAAATTATTTTCACACAGGATAATATTTGGAGAATTAGAACAGGTTTAGAAAAGAAATATTGCTGGATGTATAACCGAGACTTCATAAACCCACTGTAATTTCTAAATAATGATGCTTCATTATTTTTTGCACCAGGAAGTTTTGCTCTGAGGATTGCCAAAACCAAGCTTTCAACTGATGACTTTTAAGTAGCATGAGCTCTAAAAAAGCTTTTCCTTCTTCCAGAAGATAATATTGTTCTTCAGGTACATTTTTTGGATTACAAAATAAGAAGAGCAGAGCTGAACTCGTAATGCTTATTATCTGGCTTAAAATACTAATAACAGGTGTCCCATACAGATTCTGAATACCTGGACTGAAAATGGGAGCCAGGTTTGGTTTGTAATGGGCTCAATAGCACCCTACTTTGCCACACTATCTGTGGGCATCATTCTGACCTAATGAAATGGCTAGAGTCTGAGAAGTACCTTTGTTTATGGAGTTGGATACCGGCCATATTTTCAAATGAAATACTAGCATCCAATCAAATTCTGCTGAAGCAGAAAAGTGAAACAGACTGCATGATAGCAGTATGCTAGTCCTTTGGTATGTGCCTATTTTAAGCTCATTTAATTTGTTTCCTTATTACATCCTCGCCTGCCCCTTTTATGACCATTTTTACAAATGTATCATTTCTACATGGCTGTCATTATTAAGTGAAATATATGAACATATGACAAAACCTAATAAAATGGAAAAGTTTTCTTTTTTTATGAGAAATACAATGACCTGTCAAAAGTCACAGAGCTGGAAGGAATAAACCCCTGATATGAGAATTTAGTGTTCTAACTCCTGCTTCTATTTGAAACTACAAAATTTACCAATATTCTACCCAAAACAAAATAATATAATCTGAGCAAACCAAATTCATATGGTTGGGCTGCCTAATAACTTAAAGAGGAAAATAAAAGACCATCACATGTGATGCTAGGTAATTTACTAAAATGTTTATTGAGAAAGGTAAGTGGCTACAAAACCTTGCATTGTGCATTTAAGTGACTCTAGCAAGGACCTGAACTCAGAACTTCCTTACTTATAAACTTTGTGAGTCATAGACCACCTTGATCACAAAAGCTGTAGTTGCTAGAAATTGAAATGAGCTTTTGATAAAGGAGAAGTTATTGAGAAGATTCTTATATCCCATTCCTGTTGGCAGTTAAGAAAGAAAACTTTAAGTATGAATGTGCAGGCAGTTGCTTATGTGAGTCAAATATGAAGAACAGCTTAAAATATTTGTGGTAACTTCAGCTTGTTTCCATCATTATACATATATTCCTCTTTTAATGCCCCACCTGTTTAAAACTGTTTAGACTCATGACTCTCTTTGGTCTTAGAAGCCATCTTTTTTCTTTTTTTAACTTTATTGGTACATTACATATACACATTATGATTGCACTCCATAATGGGGATTTGTACCAGTATAAGACACAATTTAATTCTCATTTTTTCCCATAGCCCTACCTACACTACCGCCCTCCCATAGACATAAAATTTGTTTTCTTTTTTTTTTGTTATAATCTCATTATTTTTCCCCCTTCACCCTATTTTACTTTGATCATTTCTATTTCACAATATATAACATACAGTTCTAGGACTGATTTACATCTTTATTTTCTCATACCAGAGAAAAGATGCGATATGTACCTATCTGTGACCTATTTATTTCACTTATGAGGATATCCTCAAGGTATGTCCATGTAAGTACAAATGATTCAAACTTATCATTTTTATGGCAAAGTAATATTCCATTCTATAGAAGAACCACAGCTTTTTTATCCAGTCTCCAGTTGATGGACACTTGGGTTGTTTCCAAGAAGCCATCTTGATTTTGGGGTTTTGGAGTTTTTTGTTTGTTTTCTTGGGTTTTTTTGTTTTGTTTTGTTTTCGTACAATTCTGTGAATCTTGTTTATGGAGTCTCATTATCTGTTTGGGTACAGTTCTTCTTTATACAGTAATATAATTTCTGAAGATTGTACTATGCAATTTGACACTGTAGCTTTATATTATTATACATTATGATGCAACATATAAGACTTATGCAAATAAAAGCAAATTCATCCAGTTGGAGATTCCTTTGACCATTTCTTTATTATGGATATTGTAATGCATATATTATATTAACAAAAACTAGGCAATATCATCTATAGTGCAAAAAATTAGATGACCTATTCCTTTGTGAGTAGAATGTGGACTGGGAGAGAATATAAAGAAAATTGCTTAGGTGAGGGAAATTTTTCCTATATTGATTACACTGTGGATTGGCCTATACATTACAGGTCTGTACATTTTACTGAATGTAATGTATTCCCCCAAAATTGTGTTTAAATTTATTACCACTTGCAGATTATTGGCAGGCTATACATTGAAGAAATCATGATGATGAACTATTCCACAGAGGCACATAGGTAGGTAGCTAAGGGCCTGAAATGTCTCCTAGAAATTCCATTAAAGCTTCTTCAGTTGGCTTTTCTGACCCCCGGTTGCCACCTTTTTTCCTTTGCCTTAGACATCGTCAGTGGCCAGATGCTCATGTGAATCCTTTTGAACTGACTGCTCAGAGAGACAGAACTCCCATGATACCACAACAAACCTAGCTTGTGCCAAGGAAGTTCTAATTTTAAAAGTCAAGTGTTATGTCTGGGACTTTTTTTTATTACCCTCCCCTAGAATTCTTCTGTGCTGTCATACATAAATCAAAGAATTATGAAAGAACTAGTCAAGTGTCTGTTTCCTTCGAAGGCTGTAATTTGGTTCCATGAATTATTAATTATCAGGTCGCTCTCGCATCAGAACCATAGAAGCCAATATAAATGTAAAAGCCTTACCTTATCAGTGGTGATCTAAGGAGCTATAACTTTTATCATTTAGTGTTTGCAGTATATTAAAAGGATTTGTGATATTTAGCATACTAACTTTACTGAAATAAAATACAGAGTAAAGAAAGTTCTTTTGTATGTGATTGGATCAGAAAATCAGCATAAGGAAGCAGATGTGGATTGCTTGAAAGATTCTAATTGTTGTGAAGAATGGATTTGTTTCATAGATGCTGAGGCAAATCACAGGACATGTAAAAGACTGTGGTTGAAGAAAACTATTTGAAAATAAAGTGTTACAGTATCTTGCATCCCTGCTCTTAAGGAAGAAATAAATAATGCAGCCAAGATTGAAGTTGTGCTAAAGATTAGTGCAGTATATGTTGAGAGCAGACATCTGATATAGTAAGTACCTTATTTTTCATATATGAATTATAGCTCTTATATTTTTCAAAGAAGCAAGAGGCAAGAATGTATAATCCTTTTTGTTGTTTGCTGAGGTACTTAGCTTTAATACTGGATGAAGCCTCCCAGTCTTCTTTGCTTGTCTCTTTAATATGTAATGTCGTTTTATTTTAAGCCCTTCTGCAGAAAAAAAAAAATGTATGAGCTGAAGTTCTGTTCTCTTTGGTGAGCACAAGATTAGTCTCATTTTATATGTAAAGGTTTTTTCCAACAATTTTTGTGCATTTTAGAAATATACTGTGCACATAGGCATGCATCTGACTATAACAGACTACTATACTCTAAGCAATTTTTCCAAATACCACTGCTCAGCATTACAATGTAAAGAAGGAAATAACATCAAAGCTATGATCTATCTGATGACTTTGAATTGATGGTTTATGAAAAGAGATTCTTATAGAATAGAAAAATATGTTGTGTTTAGTTAGGCTAAAATACTTGTTATGTTTCACTAGTTTAACCATTCTGAGAGATTATTTGAAAATTAGTTTGCTAAGTCTGTGCACATTTTTACATTATTAATAGAAATTTCAGCAGCTTTACTACTCTGAGTACACTGCAGCAATCCCAGGGTTTCTTGACTTTTAAAAATTACATTTTTAAATAAATAATTTTGTGGGATTGAGTTTTGTGCAAGAAAATGAAGAGTATATGCATTCTACCAAAATGATTAAATATGAAAATTATCTAAGACATAAAAATGTCTAGGATATGTTGTTGTTTCTGGGTAGTTGACTTTAAAAATTATGAAAACCTTAAGTATGTTTGAGCAATAACATTCATATTTAGCATTTTCTAATAGAAAAAGATTATTCTTCATAAATGGCTGACATATTAAAAAATGTGGGTGGAAGCCAGGGAATTTAGCTCAGTGCTTTTGGCTCCTGCCTTGCAAGAGCAAGGGCCCCGATTTGATTCCTCATAACCACATTAAACAATACTGGGCATGGAAACTCACTGTCCATCAACAATCTGTACCACATACCACGATAACAGGCATAGTGGTTCACAACTGTAATCCCAGCACTTGGGAGGCAGAGGCAGGAGAATTGCTGTGAGTTAAAGGCTGAGCTCAGGGCCAGCCTGAACTACAAAAAGTGAGACCCTGTCTCAAGAAAAAAAAAAAAAAAAGAGGGTGGAATTTTGTCTTTATGGTGACATGATTGATTCATTTCTGGTTTTAGTTAATTATTTTTATATACAAAATTAAGGGCAGATATTCATTATAAAGGCAATTACTTAAAATAATTTCATCATTAACATGGCAATATTTAAGACCCCTTACGTTGTTAGCCAATAGCTATTATTTTAAAATTATTTCTAAATTTATTTTTATTATGAATGATTGATTTTATACATATTTTTATTAAGAAAAAAACTGAAGAAGGTAGGTTTAATAGTGACAAACTTGACAGTAGTGGATAAAGAATACTAATTATGAGACATGAGATAGGTTAGAATCTGAAAGAAGAATACATCAAATGTTATGAATCTTTATTCCACATTCTGAAAAAAAATCCTGTGTATATAACTAAAGAATCTCCAAGATCTTGAGAAGAATATGTATTATCTGGGAATTGATTGGACTTATAAATAAACTCTGACCTAGACTTGATTACCAGTGATGGATTCATTCTCCTTCGAGTGTTGCTAGCCTGCTTTGACTCCATGCCTTCAGCTTTATCACTAATTTAGATTGCATATTTGAATTTTTATGATGTAGAATGTGGTAGCTTTGTCAATTGTTGATTTATTAAACGATTCTTAAGAATGAAGTTGGCAAAAATGTCAAGTTTGAAAACTGAAGGATGACTGATATATTAAGTGCAATTTAGGGAAAAATGCTATGTAGAGATCATTCTTTTTTAAAAATTTTTTAATCTTTATTGGTACATTAAATATACATATCATGATGGCACTCCATAATGGGGATTTGTACCAGTATAAGACACAACTTAATTCTCATTTTTTCCCATAGCCCTACCCACCCTACCACCCCCATATACATAAAATTTGTTTCCTTACTTTTTTGTTACAATCTCAACATTTTCCCCCTTCTTCCTATTTTACATTGAGCATTTTCTATTTCACAATATATAACATACAATTCTAGGACTCATTTACATCTTTATTTTCTCATACCAGAGAAAAGATGTGATATGTACCTATCTGTGCCCTATTTATTTCACTTATG
>PVIR01013137.1:0-42937 GCA_004026965.1 Petromus typicus | reverse complement strand
TAGAATGAAATGCGCATCTCCCTCTTAATCTGTCTTCTCTTAGCTACTCTTCAGATCCCGGTGACATTTTTCCAGGTTAATATTTCATCTCTATTGTCTGACCTCTTATTATCACTCTTTTTCTTCGACATGATTCTACAGCTGTACTTAAATAATTAAATAACTTATTGTATAAAGTCTATTTTTCCTTCTAAAATGTGAAATTAAAAACAATTTCTGAGTTTCCATTCCTAAGTGCTAGCTCTTTAGATTTGTTGTTGGCATATTTCCCAAAGTATACACCACTTTAATGAAAACACTTGTTACCTGAAGAGTACATGTAAGTTTCTTATGTGTTTGAATAGAAAAACAGTTTAACCAAAAAAGTATATTTATAGCTGACTGCTTAATATCAGCTATTACCAGATTTAAAATAATAATATTGGATTATTTTAATACATTAAATGTATATTACAACGGATCATTTTTAAATTAGGAATTAAAAATATTATATATCAATTATAACCAAATGATTATTTTCACAAAGTAAAAAATATGAGTTTGTAGATAAGAGACTTGGTACTTTATTACTATATTCTATCTGTAAAATATGTCCTATTTATAAAAGACCTGAGTAATTAAACGTGATAATATATTCAAATTTTCTATATGAACTCTAAAATGCTGTAGAGATATTAATCACTGTGTGCATGTGTCTTTGTGGGGATAATTCTATTTTACATCCTCAAGGAACTCAAACTTAAAACACTTTTAGGAAATTGTCAATATCTTTCACAGAAGTTGTGTTAATAGAAGGACTGCATTAAAGAAACATTTTAGACCAAAGGAAGCATTTCATTACTAAAACATCATGTATGTACTGTGCTGAGAAAGTTCTGGACTTTCTCACAACAAAGTTTGAATGTATATATTTCCACTTTTGGTAATTACATATTCAACTATTTTAATTTCAAAATATAAATTAAATTTTTAATTTTTAAAAATTTTATAAATTTTAATAATTTTTAAAATTTATAAATTTTACATTATACTTTTCTATGAAATTTTAAAATGCATGTACATGAACACACTCTTCAATTCACACACATTGCCACTGAACTGAATGCTACTGAGACATTTTCCTCTTAAAGCTACAGATGGGTGCTCATTGTTCTGCCAATAAACTTCAGATTTCAGTTGCCCTATGGGATGCTTAAACCACCTGGTTAATGAGGAAGTAACACCTCTTAGTGCAGAAGCTAATGTTTTTAACTATTAATATTGACTGCTGCTTCAGATTAGAGAATATAAAAATGGTTAAATTAATCACCTATGCCACATCCTTTGAGAACCAGAAGTGGGTGTGCTCCGGGCCACCCCTGCATATATTCCAAAGGTGTAGAGAGAAGCATAAATTCCAGAGTCAATGTTCCCCACCCTCCTCCTCATAAAACGCTTTAACTACGTTATTTTTCATCTGAGCATCTGAGCACTGATGCGAGACCAAGGCACTGGTCAGCCCCAATGACAGTCTTGCTGCAGAAATCTTTATTTCACATACCTGTTTCCTGCTTCTAATTCTTTCTTTAAGAGGCTCCCAGATATTTTGCATGAATGTTGATAATAAGCTAAGCTTTAGCAGTTATTTTGGGGAAAGAAGATGAAGGTTTGGAATAAGCCAGATGAATTTAATGAATATCTAAACTTCTAGTAGGTATATAGAAGCTGACAGCAGCAAAATTACAGAATCAGAGAAGCCAGAAACATTAAAGTGGAACTGGATGACATGCTCAGGACCATGATTTTAAAGGGTGGCGTGGAATCTTCTGCACATCAAATTAGTCATCAGATTAAATTGCAAGTGAATTCACCTCCTATGTAAAACTTCGGAATTCCCACAGAGAGGACTTGGAAGGCAAACGTATCCCTAGGTGAGCAGTCAGAGCACCTGATTCCTGTATAATTACATGGAATGAGAACTTGATACATGACAGTAATTACCTAGCTGAAGGTGCAATTAGCCATTTGTGACCCCATTCTGAGTGGCAACTAATTAACCCTTAATGTCAGAAATGTCAACCTTCATCAAGACACCAAAGAGAAGTACTTACAAGATCAGCTAATACTTATTCCAACCTATTAATGGTTGAATCTGTCATTAGCAATTTGAGCATTTCAGTTTTACATCAGCATTTATGTTAAGATGTGGATTAGGTTCCATTTCTTTTCTTTTAAGGCTGCGTTTCTCTCTCTTATCTATATGTGCATCAAAATGTTTTCTCTAAAATAGGAATAGGCTTTTATATACATATATAATAATCGTTTCTCAGTGACATGAAACACTATTGGGAAGAAATAATTGTAACTAATCAGAGCTATGATAAGCTCATGATTATAGAAATATATCAGAATTTCAAAATATTTGTAGCTATAATATTATTATTGTCGTTAACACTTGTTAATTGTGGGCCACGTTAGAAACTGATCCTGATATTTTGTTATTGTAAATGTTGAAGAACAAAGAAACTTTCTCTGATTTATATTGGAAAAAATAAAATCAACAACCTTTTTAGACCTCTAAGTACTTGTTCACAATTATTACAAGTCCGTTATATTTCCTTATTATTTATTAGTTTTTTAAAAAAGCACAAGATTTTTTAAAAAGTTGACCTGGCATGTACAGGTTCGCCTCAAATATGGAAGAGCAGTACTTTTTTCTTCGCAACTATAGTGTTCATGAGAGTAATCTCAAAGACAGTCTTAAGAACAATCATCATGGGCCAATCGCCATTTGTTCTGAAAAAAATTCAATTATTAAATAAGATTGCTGTACCAAATATTTACTTCAAAAATCTAAAACTGAAACCTTGCCCAATATTTCATTGTTTTAGATTCATCACTGGAAAAGTCTGAAATGTGCCGCTGAAATTTTGTCAGCTATTTGATTCTTCTACTCACTCTTCAAGGTTGTTTTAAGGGTCTAAACTTAATCTAGGTGATTTTACATTTTACAAGGACCAAACAATTTTTTGAAGCACCTTATAATCTCATCAGCAGGTGCAAGATAAAGAAAAAGTGCATAGCAAATACCACATCATCTTCTTTACCTTGTACAGTGGATTCTCCAAATTCTAATATCTTTATCCAGAAGTTCAGAGAAAGTAACTGATTATAACTTAATATATCTTTCATTTAAAAATCACTCTAAAACCTATTTTCAATGTATACTCATAAGAACAAATGCATATCTTCCATAATACATTCTGAAACATTTTATGATTTATATACTTAGAAAGGAATTCCATATATTATTATTTCTCTGTAACTTTCAAATGAAACCATGCAAATTCCATGCTCATTTCAAGAAGAAAACAATGCTGTAGTTGTCAAAATCTCTCAAATTAGAAAGGTGAATAAATATTGCTTGAAGTTTCTGGTTTCAGAATTCCTTGGGGATTGTGGTGATTCAAGAAGTGGAATTGTTGGATTATATGGTGTTTCTATTTTTAAGATAGTAAGGGGCCTCAATTGTGTTTCCTGTAGTGACTAATAATTTGCACTCCTACCAACAATATGTCTTCTGCATATCCTTAGAAATACATGTTATATTATTGTTAACAATAGCCTTCTTAATAAATGTCAGGTTATATAGGTTATATCCTGCAGTTTGCTTCTGTATTTGGTGCTGACTAAAAATACTGAATATAGGCCAGGGATTTAGCTCAGTGGTTCTGGCTCTTGTCTCACAAGTGCAAGGACCCAGGTTTGATCCCCAGTAACCCCACACAACAATCCTGGGTGTGGAGATTGATGCCCAGCAGCAGTCAGTACCACATACCACAGTGTTGGGCATGGTGGCTCATGCCTGTAATCCCAGCACTCGGGAGGCAGAGGCAGGAGGATTGCTGTGATGAGTTTAAGGTCGAGCTCAAGGCCAGCCTGAACTACAAAGCAAGACCCTGTCTATAAAAAAAAAAGTGAATATTTTCTGAAATCTCTTTAGATACTTAATGAGAAATATGTATTCAGATCTTTTGCCCATTTTCAAATTGGGTTGTTGATATTTATTTTGCTACTGATTTTATGCAGACTCAATTTAATTTGCATATTGATCCATAATTTGGCACATGGTTGACAAATATTTCATTTCTTCTGTAGGCTGTCTCTCCTGTCTCTTGCCAGTTTTTCTTTGCTGTATTGAAGCTGTTTCAACTGAGGTGTTTTTACATGTTTACTTTTAGTTTTGTTGCCTGCACCTTTAAAGTCATAGCCATAAAGTCATTACAAGAGCAATGACAGAAGCTTTCCCTTTCAATGTTCTTCTAGAAGTCATATATCTTCAGGTATTACACTAAATCTTTAGTGCATTTTGAGATATTTCTTGAAGGAAATATTCCTCAGGTTTGTTCTTTTACATCAGGACATCCCGTTTTTCCAATGTTTGCTGAAGATATTGTCCTTTCTCCACTGTGTATTTCTGGCATCCGCATTAAAATCAGATGATCATAGATGTGTAGGATGATTTCTGAGATCTGTTAATATTCTTCTTGTTCAGATTTATTTATTGAGATTTGTAGTGTATTTTATATCAGGAAATCTGGGTATTTCATCTTTATTTTTCTTTCTTAAGATTAACATCGTTATTCACCAATTTTTAGGTCTCCAATTGAATCATAGAACCACTTTTTGTTTATTTTCTATTTTTTTTGTATTTATTAAAAAATTTTATTTATACAGTGTTAATCACAACAACCAAGAGGTAGGAAAAACCTAACTATCAGATGAAATGACAAAGACAAATATATATATATATATATATATATATATATATATATATATATATATGTGTGTGTGTGTATATATACACATACATACATAAATGAATACTATTCACCTTTAGAGAAGAAACTATGTAATGATATGGATAAAACATGAATATATTATGGTTAACAAAATAAGCTGACCACAAGAAGATAAACATTGTATGATTCTACTTATATCAAAATTGTCAACTTCAGGGTCATGGATTTAGCTCAGGAGCATTGTGCTTACCTTGCATGCACAAAACAACCAACCAAAAAAGCAGAATGACGATTGCTAGAGAAGGAGGCAGAAGGAAAATAGGTCGTTAGTAATGAATAAACAAAGTCTCAGTGAAGGAAGTTGAATAATTTCCAAAGATTTACAATAAGCTTACAGTCAAATTTTGTCAATAATTGAACACTTAAAGTTTTATTTAAAGGACGGATTCATATTAAATGCTCCTATCACATTAAAATTCAATTTTAGAGAACACTCGGGTTTCTTGGACAGATAGTGGAGTGAAAAAAATGTAATTGCTACTTCTTGACGAATTCAGACCAAGACAAAACTGAACTCTTACTTAGAAGTCAGTCCCACGATTGCTGAAAGTCTTCTGCGATCCGAGGGTTATTACCTCGTTCTGATTTTCATTTGTTCAGTTTACAACTGCAAACTACAGAGCACAGAAGGTGAGGTTATTCACCAAAGCGACACATGGAGTCGGCTATTTCCAGCTTCTATATCAGCTGTCTTTTGCACTTGTGAGACCCGTAAAGCATGTCTGCGGCTGAACCACTTTGTTCTTTCTGCTGCTTTCCGTGGTGGGAGACTGCGTTAGACTCTCTAAATGGACGTCAAGCCAGGCCACCAATTACACTGAAACTATTAAAAATTACATGAAGTGAACAAATGTCATGGAATGTGAATTATAGCTCGATAAAGACTTTTCAAACTGGTAAAACTAAAATAACAGAGTGAAGAGTCTCGTGCACCAAATTTTGTTCACTTACTCAAACCTTGCTACTTCTAGGTAAACTGTGTTGGTCATGGGATAAATTCAATATCATACATGTACCTGAGTAATTGATTTTGGCTTTCTTGTTGAATTACACAAAATAAAATCTATGAAATATGTCCTGTGTCACACATTTCAAATATGTCATTGTATCATCAACAAAATTTTCCACATGAATGCATTGTTTAGACACCTTCTGTAATTGTTTACTGAGTAAATATTTTTAAATACTAGCTGTGAATTTTTATTAAAACTGAAAATACTTTAACCAAAGTATATAAAACTTTGTCACTAATGAAAAATTATAAATTATTTCTAAGTAAGAGCAATTGCTACTATAAAATACAGATTAATTTAGCCATTAATGTTTCTGAGTTTTCCCAATGTATACCAACATTTTAAATTGATAGTTTAATGATCGCTTTTCAGTTTTTTTAATAATATTTATTTTTCCTCAGACATTCAAACTCCAGAAATATAGATTATGCTGCCATATCACATATTACAGTAAATAAAGGAGTTGGTTTTAAATTACAGGTAGAGACAATTGTTTAATTTGCAAAGAATAAGTATATTTTCAAATTCAGAATTTGTCATACTGTTTTCTTATGAAGACTGGCCCACAGAATCCAATGCTTATTGCATCTGTTAGAAAAATATCAAGTGCCATCAAGCCATGTTTATGAAAGTCACAGAAAGGTAAGTGGATGCATAGATATCCTTTGCCATCTAAAACTTTCTCATCTGGGACCGGGGAGTGAGCTCAGTGGTTCCGGCGCCTGTCTTGCAAGCGCAAGGGCCCGGGTTCGATTCCCCAGTAACCACATACCATACTGGGTGTGGAGAATCACACCCAGCAGCAACCAGTACCACATACCACAGTGCCGGGCGTGGTGGCTCACGCCTGTAATCCCAGCACTCGGGAGGCAGAGGCAGGAGGATTGCTGTGATGTGAGTTTGAGGCTGAGCTCAGGGCCAGCCTGAACCACAAAGGGAAACCCTGTCTCAAAAAACCTAAAAAAAAAAAAAAAAAAAAAAAAACCTTTCTCATCTGTTATAATTGTTGTTATTCAGGAAAATGAGTATTTACTGTTGAAAACCACTCAGAGTTGCCTTCCAGAGTGTCAGACTGAAAGCTTCAAGGAAGATGTCAGTTTTAGAAAAACTTGCAGGGATCTTCCTGAAGGGAACAATAAGATTTGTAATAGAAAATTGAAATAATTTCCTTGGAACTTACATACATACCAGACGAAAGTGTAAAATGAAGGGTTCATGTTAGAAAAACTAGACACAGAAACTCATTTATGACTTTGCAGCTTAAGTCTGAAATATATATCTCCAGAAAATGAAAGTATGTACCCACACGGAAGCTAGCTGATGGTAAACATTATGAGCATTTTCTGGGTTTTGTTCTGTTTGCAGAGCTGAGAACCGAACACAGAGTCTAGTGCATGTGAGGAAAGCATGATAACACACCGAACCACGTCTGTAGTAAGGCAGTTCCTAAAACAACCCAAATTCCTGTCAATTGTCACATGGACTAAAAAAGAAAAAAACATTATACTCACACAAAGAAACATTACTCTACAATAACACAGGATGAAGCATTGATATGATACACTTTTAAAGACAGAATACTCTTGAAAAGCCAACCATAAAAGAACAGATTTTGTGATTATTTTTATATAAAAAGTTAAGGGTTGAAAAATCTGATCAAGGTTTGACACAGAAGGTGAGAAGAGATGATGGCAATACAACACTGTGATAACATTAAAATCACTATCAATTACAAAAAGTGCATAAATCTCATAGTATGTGCATTATAGCTCACAAAGAATTTTTTGCAAGTTAAAACTAAAACAATATCATCATTAACTAGAAAATACCTGCCACTCATTAGAAATACTCATGCTTCCAGCACAGAAGGACTCAGTTAGTTTACTCTGATGTGAGAAGTTAAAAGCTACACAACACGTTTGTTCTATCTTCCAGATAAGTTTACATAAAACATAACTAATGAGATAATACAATGTAAATAATCCACTAATGCTGGAGTTAATTACAAAAAAATTGTATACACTTTCAGTGTTCATCTATAAAATTTCTCAGTGGAGAAAATGGAAGCAATTCTATTACTCTTTGCAAATCTTCAAATTCACTTGCAAACCACCTTTACAAACTGCAGCCACTAGGCCACAGCAGAAGCCTCCCTTCTGGCCTATTTCTTTCCACGCTTTTTTTCCAACAAAGTTTTATTTTTCTTATTTCTGTTATATTGATTAATTTTCTTCCTTTAAGGCACAAAAGACTGTTCTCCAGTTTTTTTTCAATTTAAATCATTTTTATCATGTATCAAATATATTCCTACCATCTCTTAATATAGTTCCTTAAAGATGCCAGTCAACAGTAATATATTAATTGTTGATTGGCAATGGAAATAATTAAATGTAGTTTTCAATATTTAGCAAACTTTTCCTAAAAGTTTCAACATATTTAATGTAGTTACATCCAAAGATATATTCCTAATTCTTCAAGGACTGTGAATTTGACTTAACTATACTGCTCATATCCTACACAAGGTATGTACTAAGCCATGAAGATTTGCAAAATGTACAGATGGCAGAATGAACAGATGCCTTCAGGTAATTTTCTGTGGGAATAATGCCACTGTAACACTTATTTACTTTTGAAACACCACTTTCAAAAGCTACTCATTGTTTACCAAACCTTAAAGAGTAAAATTAGTAATTAGGTTAAGAGCTGAAAATACACTACATCATCTGCTATACCATATCACTGTAACACAGAATCCAATAAACTGAGAGCTTACTACACAGCACCACTAGCAAATGTAAAAAGTGAGTTTTCAGGGTTCCTACTCATAATTTATTCAAGAAGATGGCCTTTATGATAAATTATATTTAGGAACAGCTTCAATCTTCATGCTCAAATATTTACCTTGAACATACAACCATCATCCAAAGTTTAATGTCACAGAAATAAGTTGAGATTGAGTCAATATCATTTTAGTTGTGCTAACCACACAAAGATTTGGTGACTCCATCCATCATCACAGATAAGCCAATAATAATGTGGCTACAGCTTTTAGTCACATAACATTTTCTTGATCATTAATAGTTCACCACTGGAAGAGAAAATGCAAAACTAATACTGTGTCAGGTGATTCTACTGTTTGTAAGCTTCAAAAACTAAAACAAAATGTAAAAGTTCAACAGTAAATAAGCATATTACACAGAACTCTAACCCACCATTTTCCTGTGTCTACTACACATTCAATAAACCTCAGCTTGCCACAATGCAGGTGGTTTTTTGTTGTTTTGAGACAGGGTCTCACTTTGTAGTTCAGGCAGTCCATGAGCTCACTACGTAGCCCAGGAAATCCTGAAACTCATAGTAATCCTCTTGCCTCTGCCTCTCCGGTGCTGGCATTACAGGTGTGAACTACTGGAACCTGTGGTATGTGGTTCTGATTGCTGGTGGACGTGAGCCACTATGCCTGGCATGGTTGTATATGGTTATCTGGGATCAACTCCAACCCTTGTGCTTGCAAGGCAGATGCTGGAACCATTGAGCTAAATGCCCAGCCCCATAATGCAGTTTTTAAACTGAAGGCTTTAAAAAGAAAGGGATTTGATTTCACCATGTTTCTTTCTTCCATATAGGGGAATTTAACAGAATAAAAAAATCTAGGCTATTGTGAGATTTATATCATATGTCCATACACATATGCATGCATGTATATGTTCATATCTATGTAAAGAGATATTACACATATAAATATTATAAAAATATAAATTTTGGTATATATATAGATAGATGATATATAAGTGGAGATCAAAACCTGCAGCAAATTATTTTTAAAAATTAATCATTTAAAAAGACACATTAAACTCTCTCAAGACACCCTCTCATACTTCAAACACATTTATCCCATCAATCTTGGTCTGTGCTGAAGCAGTTCCAGAAATCTTCTTTCCTGAGGGTCTTTACAGGTGAGGCGTAACAGCAAACTTTTGTGAATGCTGCTACCAAGTGCCATCTAACAAAAAGGATAGTAGTGAGTTTTTCTCTCCTTTATTCATTGGATCCAATACTGTGATACTTCTGACTCTTCCCCCAAATCAAAGCAACCATGAAACGTAAACTTTATTCATATGAGTTTGCAATACATAACAGTTACAGTCATCCTGAAGAATAGGCGCACATACACAATGCGTCTTACATTTGAACTCATCTTCCCCTCCCTGCCCCCCTTTTCATTTAGCCCTCCTGATGCTGCTCCCATCACTCTTCCTGTTTCCAATGGTCTCTCTCTTAAACTTCTTTGATGTTTATTGATATTTTAGGTTTTTCACAATGTTTAGAGAAAGTGTCTGATTTGTTTCACCTAATATTACTCTCCTCACCTCAAATACGTTCATCACATCTTTCTTAATTACTTTCTGAAGCAGTTCTGTCCTCTTTCAGGAGTGTCTTTAAAAGTATTTTTCTAGAACTGTCTCAGAATGTGTCGAGAACAATGAGTGTTCAAAGTGAAAGGAGTGAAAGATAAATGAGCCAGGGATGCAGCTCAGTAGGCAAATGAAAGGTCCTGACTTTGATCCGTGGTGCCTCAAACAAAAATCAAGTGAAAGGGGTGAGTTTTGTGGGTGATTAATGGTGATTTGTTTTTTACTATAGTAATTTTTGGAAATTTATATATTCTCCACATTTTAGATCACACCTCATGGGCATATTTATATAGGTGTCTTTATAAACAATTATCCATATTACTACATACTATACAATTGACAAAAAATAATCTTTAAAATCGTACAAAGACTTTGTCAGTGACCTTTAAAATTTGCATCAGTTTGAGATGGTTTTTATTGTTGTTGGATCCAGAAGCATTTTATCTTATTTATACATTGTAAGAATAAAATGTTGCAAATGTGATTTGCATGTAAAGAAATTCAGTCACAATTTTTTAAGTAACAGAATGCAGATTACTCACATGTGTATGCTCCACAATATATTTCAAATACTTTTATAGTGTATATTAAAACTCCCAAGGGCTGGGGATTTAGCTCAGTGGTGCTGTGGCTACTGGGAAAGTACAATTTAATCCTTGGTACTGGGGGAGAAAACCAAAATCAAACAAAACACCATGATTAATCAGGTCCTTAAACTTTACTCATATAACACTGAACCACATTCGTTTAATTTCTCCCCCTAACAGAAAATACAAGAAAATAAGTAAGATTATTATGAAAGTAACATTGTGGTGAATTTAATCTGATATCTCATTTTTCCGATGAATGCAGGAGAAAATTAAAGAATGGCCTAATTAACAACAGAGTCTTTAGACATAGGCTTAATTTTAATTTGCATCTCTGAAACACTACCTGATGAATCATTCGAATATGTTGAACTCCACTTCCTTAGTAGCAAAATTATAACAGTAACAGTTTCTTGTTTCACACCATTCTTTTATTCTTTCAGATCCTCCCCAGTGTATAGAAGCCACGGTCTCTGTTGTTTCCAACAGTGGAAAGACCAGTGTAAGAAAATCACCATGGTCTAGGCATGGTGATCAGTGCACAGTCTACACCAATAGAAAGGATGGCAGTTATGGCTACTGACCTGTGTCTGCGTAGATGTTTCTGTTCAGGGAAGGGAAAATGAGCAGATAGATCAGAATTTGAGGTTGGTGTAAGGAGTAACTTTGTTACCATTTGCTACTCAAACCAATGCAAATTTAAAATCCACCCAGAAACAGAGTCTAGTCAACTTTGGAATATCAAGAACAAGGTTCTCATTGATCCAACCACGCATGGATTTTTCAATCTTGTAAGTGACTTTAAAGTTTGCAGCAGTTTGATCTGACTACTGTTAGTTGAAATCAGAAATGTCTGACTGAACTGTCTCATCACAATTTTTGTATAAGTAAAATACTGGTCTAGAGTGATTTATATATTTTAAAGACCCCCAATCTCAAGTTCATATAATAAAAAACGAGTAGTCATATTTATATTCCCTGAAATAACTTCAGAATATTATTATTTTTGAAAGGATTTTTAAGGTATTTATATGAAATGAAGCTATTTTATGCTTTTTTTAAAAATTACACATATGCTTTCTAAAACACAATCTATTTTATATAGGCCCATGACTTCTAAAAGGGATTGGTACAAACTTCCCCTGAAAATAGGCCATGCTCAATTGAATCATATTTTTAAATTTTAGATTTTATGCATCAAATACCACTGAATCCTACATCAAACTAAATATAACTATAGTTCACCCATTTTTAGCTGATTGGGGCAGTTAGGAAATCTCCTGCCTAAATGTGGAATACTTGAAAAATGGCCAGTTATGAGATTTTGCTTCTGAAATCATTCAAAAAGATTTCAAACTGGGTAAGCAAGCATGGAATAGTATTAACTGTCTTCCATACAGTGGAGAAGCACAAGATAAAGAGCAGAGAGTACTGGGGGGGAAAAAGGAAGCTAGGCTTTAATTAAAATGGAGCCTTTGGGAGTTAAAATGTAGGTATTTCTGAAAAGACAAATCCAGAGGGTGAAATTTCAATGAGATATAAGCACAACCTTTGGCTGAACAACCTGAGAGATACATGATCCTATGGCGAACAAGCCTGTCACACGCAGGTTGCCGCATCACATGTACTATATTTCAGTGTTGCTTAAAATAAATACTGTAGAAAAATAAGTACATTGAGTGAGTTTTTGTTACATTTTCTTCTTTGATGAACTAATCCACTCTGTTGCTACCCCAACTTCCGTCCCATTGTAAATGTAGCCTTGCTTACAAATAATAAGTGTCACCATCAAGAATATAACCCAACTGCTATATGGAAATAGTTTTGTTATTTTGCATAATGAATTAAAATAATATATAGTCAATACTGTGTAGGTCTACCATGTAAAAATAATATGAATAAGTAACATTATCTAGGAGTAAAAAGGTATTAAGGTATTAATGTTTTTGAAATAAATTCATTTGGAATTTCTTTCATTTTCAATTTGATTTTTTTTCTCTCCATAACCAACCCTAGTAAGTTCAGATAACAGTTAACACATCATGGGTCCTGAGTTCGGTTTTCACTTCTAAGTCCGTCATTTTCTGGTTCTGTAATAAAACTTTTCTTTATTTCAGTGTGTTCATGTAAAAACAGAGTCTTTGTTAGAGTTGCTACAATGATAAAGTAAGAAAATATCAACAAATGGTTTCTGTGTAAAATATGACTAAATGTATATGTAAAATGAATAGAAATAAAATGTCATTATAATATAATGGCTGAGGGAATGACTGCAAGAGCCTGAAACCTAAATATTGTAGCATTTTAAGGTCAAGGTTATTTTTCAGATAGTTGTTTGTAACTGGTGCTCAGATTACATCTCTCCTTGCAAATATTGGGATGCATGCTCATGGCAACTGCAGAATTTGGCTTCCAGTTTACCAGCAAATTTAGGCATCCACATTTAATGAAGTGGAAGATCAAAGAGAGAGAGAGAGGAAGAGAGAGAGAGAGAGAGAAGTTATTTGGATGGATAATGATGTATGGACCAGGCTGCTCTTCTACACTGTGATGAACAGTATCTTTCTCTTCACCACGAACCTACCACGTCTCTCACGTGGAGTAAGATACAGCCAGTGGTGTTTTCCAGAGGCAGCCCCCAAATGTCTATGTGCACTTTTCTTCCCTAGTGCACAATCAGTCCCTTCCCAAAGGAGTTCAGCCAGTATTCCCTCCCGTTTCTGGACCTGTCTAGAGTCTAGAGTTCCAGGTGATCCAAAATATTCCCCATTAGAACTGCTCATGGTTCCAAAACTCCAGCAGTGCACAAAGTCCTGTGCTTCCCTGCACAGAAAATATGCATGACACAAAAGTGTGAAGCAAAAATAAGAGTGGTAAATACTCCCATTCTGAAAGATGACATAGAGAAAAACTTCTACATTTACTGGACTCTGCAGCTCAAAGCACTGGTGATTAACACCTTCCCTGCCACGGGGGAAGATTCCTTGACAAGATTTGACTCTACACTACATTGTTCTCTCTCATTTTATTTTTCCCATATATTTTCTGAGGCTTAGGTACGATCTAAATTTCCTTACTTTGGTTGATCTTTGTGCTTGCTATAAAGCTCAGTCTCCACTCTTAACTATATTTTTTGGAATATTGTTTCTCAGAACAACTATTGTTTTATCTCCTTATATTTGAGGTCCGTGATACTCTTAATGATTTGAAACTCTTCATCTCAAGAGTGTTGCATTCTCTTTAGTTGCTGAATGAAAGTAAGCCAGTTCCTACCAACTATACCATTTTTGCAGCATCCTGCCAACAACTACAAGTTACCAATGCACAGAAACGCCCAGCCTTCTTCCTTTCTTGCTATCTTGAGAAATAAATTACTTTACTAGTCATTGCAAGCACAGTTTTACTAATGATTTTCTTACACCATAACATGAGTCACTAGATTTCCAACCTGCTGTATTTGTTTACCAGCCACTGCATGATCATAAAGCTAAGGCGATGCATGTTAGTATTTTCACATTTTAAAACTGCAATTGCAGTATAACTGAAGTTGTCAGTATGATAATACTTATGGCTGTCAAACACCAAAATTTCAGTGTCCTAAAACATTGAAATTTCTTCCTTCTTCTCTTAATAGTTCTTCTGAGGACTGGGGAAAATGAGACATCTTTCTTATAAAATGCGAGAGAGATCTCATTCTAGTAAGAAGAGAGAGATTAGAAGTCTAAAACTCCTCTCTTTACTAAAAGTATTTAATAATTGGGTGCTTGGGAAATCATATGCTGTCTGCTTTTGGTAATTAGCTTTCACCAAAGGAGAACTAAACTTGTTCTTATCTTCATGGTAGAAAGTAGTTTTACAATTGAGTGCAAAACACTTAGTAATGCGCATGGAAAAGTAAAAGTTAGGCCCTTATCTCGCTTAGGAACTGGGGACTGAGGCTCTATCTCCCTTTGTGACCACACTTCAAAGAAATGTTCCTGAGGTTTTGAGACACTGAAAAGCAAGAAGATACTAAAAGATTTTCAGCACACCTGTAATCACAGAATTTGGGTTTACCTCCTGGTAGGAGGTTTGCAAGTTTGAGCCCCACCTGGACAGTTTAGAAAGACCCTGTCCTGAAATTTCCCAAAAAAGCGAGGGTGGAATATGTAACTCAATGAGACTGCTCTGGTCTCAGTCTCCAGGGATGAAAAGAATTATAACTCAGAAGAGAAATAATTCACAACTACAACTTTCTAAAGTACACAGTCTAAGAAAACGGAAGAGAGGGCTAGAGTCAGGAAGAAGTTGGTAAAACTTAGGTGAAAAAGTTGAAGGAGCATTATTGGCTTTGGTCCATAGTCGCCCAGGGAAAAAAAAATTAATGACTATTTTACCACCTTACTATTACATGTCCAAGATCACCTTGGAAGATTCACAAAAATATAAACAGCAGAAGGGAGCTCACTTGAACATTTTTTTTTCATTGCACGCTATTGAAAACTTAGTGCATGTTTAATTAGGATTTACCAGTTTCTTTAACCCAACTGCAGAAGAGGCTGAACAAGAAAGCTGTGCGCACAAAAGTGGTAGAAGAGGATTTTTGAGAGCTGATTTTGTCTTCTGCCACAGAGAAAAGAACAAAAGAGTTAAATATAGACATATTTGAGAATGATATCTCTCTCACATAAAGCAGAAGCTAGACTAATAGGCATAATGAGATTTTTAAGCTAGTAAGGACTATTGAGGGAAAAGTAAATTTAACCACAATCAATAAGGGATACAAAAGCAGCCCAGTACTTCTACAGGCAGGCTTTAAAAGAACATTGGAAAAAAAAAATCATATATATTTGAGATTAAGTATTTTATATTTCTGAAATAGAAACAAAGATTTCACAATTTATACAGAAAAGGGTACTATTTTTAAATCATTAGATAGCTATTTCAATTTCAAAGAAGTCTTGAAGACTATCCAACTCAAAATGATTCATTATATAAGAACAAGTGGTTTTCAGAAACAAAACAAAACAGAAAAACTTCCAGAGCCAGAGGGTAGAGTTCACAGTGTCTGATGATTCTACCAACAGTGGACACAGGAAGTTGTGATCTGATGCAACACCTGTGTGGACACTGCCACCTGTGTGGCAACACCTATGTGGACACTGCCACCTCAATAGGATAAATACTCAGGGCTTGCTTGTTTATGTTGGTATCAATCCACTCAAAATCTGGAGTTGATGCATCAAATTACCAGGTCATAGTATTATATTTTAGATTCAAAGGACTCTGGAAAAATGAATAAATAGAATTATCCCTACATACTTGTGGGTTCCACATACATGGATTAAACCAACTGCTAATAGAAAATATATGGGAAAAAATTGCATCTTCTCATTAACAGTCCATTAAAAGAATGGCACACAAATGTTTACAGCGCCTTCACATTTCATTAGCTACTATAAGCAATCTAAAGTTTACCTGAATTGATAGGAGGATATGTTTATCTGTACACAAACACTATGCCCACAATTTTGTAGAAGGCTCTTTAGTATGTATAGATGTTGGTATTCACAGAATGTGCTGGTACCAAACTGCAAATCCACCAAGATCCCAAACGACCATGATTCTGGCATGTCCAAGTATCAAAAGACAATTAATTCTGCTAGAGAAGAAAAAGCTTTTACAAATATAATGAGAGGTTGGTTCACTAAAAAAGAAAAAGAAATAGGTAAGCAAAGCAAAGGTAAGCAAGACAAACAGCAGTGTTAAGACGAGGTTCATTCTCCAGGTTACATGCCCAGTGTGGGATGCAAAGGCCAATTGATTGCAAGAAGTAACTTATTTTTAGTAAAAATGCTAAAGTGGCTAGTAGGAATTTACTTTTATTTTTAAATGCAATTACTTTATTTAAAAGGTCAAATTAACTAATGAAAATGTTTTACATGGTTAATTTTTAAAGTGTTAAAAAAAAACTAGGATCACTAGTCTGGGGAAAAAATGCCAAGTTTTCTTCAAGGTTAGTCATTAGTTCATTCAGTGGACTTGAATAAAAATTCAAAAGAAAAATGTGAAGTATTTTCACTCAAGCTAAAGATATTTGTATCTTGATATCAAGATGTTTGATATCATGTATTTACTTCATGCTTTAATGCAGTGAAACTTTAACCATCAAATTGATAAATGTTACTATTAAACTCAGCTAGTTAGACATAATCTGGCATAGAAAATATTTGACTTGGGAAATTCAACTACATTTATTTCCTCATAAGACACAAAGACAAATCAGAGTGTTCATATCAGCTACCTTCCATGAAGATGTAAGCTTCAGGACTCTAGGTGCCTCAGAGGGCACACAGGTGCTAACGACAGCTCAGTGAATGTGTCATGTTTGACATTCACAAAGCTCAAATGCTGCTTTGAAGCCCCATTTCCTTTCTATAAAGATGAGTCAGTTCTGGTCACAACCTGATCTAGACAATGACTAAAACTGTCAGTCCTGCACAGACACAAAGTTTGATAAAAACTAGGTCTGAATAAACTTCTGGTCAATCACTTTCAGGATAATACAGCTTGAACTAAAAACTTTGAGTTAGAATAAGTAAGACTAGTCAGAGGGAAGTCTCTGAGAATCATGTTAAATTCAGCCATTTAGGAAATGGTGGAAACCAAACTGGTAGACTAGACAAATAAACTTTCATAACTTTATAACTAAGAGTTATTTGCAAGGTAAGGGTTTTATAAACTGCTAAAAACTAATAAAAGTAATGATGTAGTGCTATTGAGAATTTATATATGTTTCTCAAAATAGTTTTGCATTGTTAATTTCTGGAAAAGTATTTAGCAAAAGGGTTGTGTAAACTGAGGATAAAAGAGATGCAAATACCTCTCAAGAGGGAAAGCAATGACAGTTTTGGAAAAATACTAGAAATATGGTATCCAATCTAGAGCTATTTGGAACTCATGTCACCTGATAAAGATTCCAGGCTGTTAATCTAAGGATTCTTAAACCAATTCCTAAAGATATAAAGATGGTAATTGTCAGGATAATCCTTCATGTTGTACTTTACTACTTTATTGTACATAAAAACAGAAATCTCATGGCTTCCATTGTAAATTATAATACTATCTGATCACACACCGTTGTTTTGAAATTACATAATTGCAATGAATCATTGGCATGAACAGGTTAAAAATTTCTATATATCCCTACAAACCAGATACAAAATGTAAGTAGAGTTGATTTTTTAAATATGTAAATCCGGATAACTTTGAGTCAAAGTAGGAAATCCTGACTGTAATTCTTTCCTGGTGGAAACAGTGCCTTATACCTGATTTAAAAAATAAACCTTCCTCAAGAAGCTTCTAATAATTACCACACAAGTTTTTGAGTAAAGACAAAATGAAGGATACTAAAAGAAAGTCTGTTATTTTTCCAAAGTTCAAGACCATTACATTTATCCGTGGGGTCCTCTCACTACTCCATTAGTGCCCTTTCGTCTGCCCCTCCTCAACTGTGCCCAGTACATTACTCTCTAGTGATTCTAAACTAATCCAGTGTTGTATTAACTCAAAAACATAAAAGCCTAAAACTTTCCCACTCTAATAGTATTTGTATTTTAATAACTGGGGGCTATATAATAGCTAAATAATTCCTAAATTTGTGGTAAATATTATAATATAATTTTGCTTAAAGGGATACAACTAGAATCCTTCAAATTACATAACACACTGGGTGATGGCCTACTAATAAAGCTGCTTTGTTCTTGGAAAACAGGGGAAGACTAAAGACTAAAACCAGAAAAATAGCACTTTAAATGATAACATATATGACACTCCTCAATTTTTGCTTTCAAACAGGTTTGTATATCCTTATTAAATACTTTTGCATAGAATATGCCATACAATCCTTATCTAAACCCTGAAAAAAAAGGAGAAAGGAGAGAAAGAAAATAGGCATATCCTAAGCCAAGATTTGCAACAGCAACAGGCGATTATTACCCTAAATTGATAGCTGATGGAACACAAAGACTCAAGCTCATATCCACTAAGCATGTGCTGTGAATTCATTACATATTTCATATTAAGTATGGTTTCATACACTGGCAGTGTCAATTTGCACAAGAACCTTTAAATTCTGCATGACTGTTTCTATTTTACAGTTAACAAAAATTGAAGTAGAGAAATAAAGGAATTCATTGAGAACATACCTGAGGCTGGGGAGTTAGCTCAGTGCTTCTGGCACCTACCTTGCAAGTGCAAGGTCCTTGGTTTGATACTTGGTAACCACATATAATAATGCTGGGCTTGGTTTTCTCACACCCACCAGCAATCAGTACCACTAAGCACAGTTCTAGGTATGCACCCAGCATTCAGGAGGCAGAAGCAGCAGGATTGCTGAGTTTGAGGCTGAGTTCAGAACCAGCCCAAACTACAGTGAGACCCTGTCTCAAAAAGAAAACTGAGAAGGGGTGGGGAGAACATACTTGGTATTGGATATTATAAATATTAACATTCACATACAAGAATCCTCTACATACCTGCAGACATTGTTTCATGGACCTAGATCATGAAGTTTGCAAATGAGTTAAAGTTTTTCAAATCTCCTGACATTACAACAAGAGCTCTTTCTACAACACTTTGTCAAAACAATGACAAACATCACAATGAAAAAGCAAAATTTAATTAGGCTGCTTGTCTGCAAGAGGCCAAACATCTGGACGTTTTAAATGCACTAGATGCCTGAGTGTATTTGAAATGTGAAAAGTGAGTTTATATCTATTTTATATAGAATAATAGCAACAAAGAAAAATAGAACCAGAATAAACAGTTACCTTTATATTGTTGTAGATGAGGATGAAAATAATCAGATAACAGGATCTACCATAATACATTGAATCAGCATGCTTAATGTGTTACAATAATTGTCAAACATGTAAATATCTGCAGAATAAAATTAAAATTGGTAAACAGCATTACAAACTCCAGCTCCTTCATCCTTTCTCTAAAACATAACTTATTCCAAAAGCAAATAGGAGTTCCTCTCTCAGGACTGGGCCACGAGGACAAAAAAGGATAAACAAGGGAAATAATCAGCCTTCAGAAAGTAATCCCACCTTCTCACAAGGATTGTTTTCTCATTTTATTTAATGACTACTTAATCAAGATATATTAATTTTTCCCTAAAATTATGCAAAAAAATTAAGATTGAAATTAAAGCAATTTGGAATCTGCTGGAGAATATTTTGAGGGTTGAGAAAATAAATAAAATGGATGAAATGGAAAACGCTGCAGCAGTTGAGATATGACAGAATACGAGAACAATTTAAACAAAATGTGCAGTGAGGGCTTTCAAAGAGCATCCACATGTGGCGAACTGGGGAAAGTGAAGACTTGGGTTGCAGTGGGAGCATGAGGCATCCAGGACATCTATATATAGATGGGTTTATGAGGCCTATTCCCTATAACTCCGGGGAGGCCTGAAGTTTCCCAATGAATGCAATGATATCCACAACATATACATAATACAAAGTTAATGTTAATAAATAAATATTGTAATGATATGAAATCGAAAAACAAAGAAACCTTCAGTGCCAATATACATTTTACTACTTGACACAGAACCAAATTCATAACAGATGTTAACCTAAACAACTATTGATGAGGATATTAAAGTTCCAAAATACTCTTGAGTACCCAGAGCAAATATTAGAAATACTATTTTCAATTTCATTTAGAATGTGCAAGAAAATAGTATAGACTATTTAAATTTTTTTTATTACAATCTGCTTGTTATATACTATATTATGGATGTATGTTCTTCCTTTTTCAGGAAATACATAGACTGAAAACACCAAGCTGTTTTCAAATGAAAACTCTACCAAACATCACAGTCAGGCAAGATAACCCAACAGGAAATAGACAAGAAACGATTTGGGATATGACAACAGACAGAATCATTTAAAATCCTATATATCCTGAGAGATCATAATGTATTATCTAAAATTTTATATTTATCTGTATGAAACTAATTTGTTTCTTCACCAAAATATCTTCAGTAACAAAACATATCCTGAGTTGATGTTAGATTATACATAACTTTACATTTCTCATTTTATGGGACTCTTCATTGATTAATTCATTTCACTGCAAAGTGAATATATTCAGACTGTAATGGAAGTGCTTCCTATTATAAAACATAGAAACTATGTCAATGTTCTGAAGTCTATGATCCGTAATTGCTAAACACAATGATCACCAAGCCTTTATAGTAAAGTCCTTTGAAATAATGTCTTCTCTCTGTGTACTTGTGTTTATGAATTTTCTGAATGTAGACAGTCTACCTGCCTTTGGCCCAGATTCCTCTCTTTATTACCGAGATGGTGATAATTCCCTGTGGGAAGTAAGGGGAGTACATGAGGTCAATGGAAAAATGCAACAAAACAGTATCCACTGTCTTTCTCACTTCCTGACCTGATATTCTCACTAACACTATACAGAAATTGGGTTCCTGATAACAAGAAGAAATAAGAACTATGTTTATTTATAAATGTTAAGGAGTTTGAATTAGGAAATATCCTGAGTACTCTATATGATGTCTGAAGACTATTCCTTAGAAAGTATCTACAATGTTCACCTTGTGGAAGAAGTTTCAATATCTAAAGACACTGTCACTGTCTTAGCAACTTTCCCATGACTCAGACACAATGCTAACAGTCACAAATTAAAGGAGGAGGGATTCATTTTGTTTCACACTTTATAAAGGGCTTCAGTCCACTGTTGGTTTATTCCAAGACAGGACAGCACAGCACAGGAACTGAAGAGAAGTGCTCATTCCGTGAGGGTGGGGAAGCAGAGAGAGACTAAGCAAAGGGAAGAACTGGGGAGGTGGATAAACTCCTCCAGGCCATACCCTCATTGACTTCTTCTCATGAGACCCCACCTATCAGCAGCCACTCTGTCATAAGCCCCCCACATCCAGTCACAGTCCAAAAGCCCTGCCTATGAGCATGTAAACTGTAATAGTGAAGGATGATTCTTACAGACACTGAAAACATACTGATCAGATCCCAGCCATTTTCCTGCTGGTGGTATCTCTGGAATAACAAAGTACAATGCTGCTAGACAGAGTTTCCATTGTCATCCCTTCTAGATCCAGTATAGGGTGGACTGGGATGAAGTGCAAGTGCGGAGGTGACCCAGGTCTTTACACAGAACTGCTCCCCTCACTCTCGTCTGGTGCATGAGAAAAACGCTTTTCCCACAGAATTCAATTTAAATCATCCTTAGGATGTTTACGGTGTTTGTGATCATAATCTTCAATAATAGCTCTTGCTAAAATCTCTATGCATGTTAGAACAGAAACCAATCAAATAATCAAAACAAGAAGTTTAGCAAGGCAACTTGGAGTGACATGCACAGCAGACAGTCACCGAGAAGCCTTAGGTCCAAATTACTAAATACTCTTTTAGCAAGCTAAGGAATATAGATTTTCTCACCTAAAATGGAAAATCAACAGGATTTAAAGCAAGGCCATAATGATTACCTAAGTTAGGGTGGGAGTAGTGCAAAACAGAAAGGAAATGATTAATTTGGAAGCCATTAGGAAAACAGAATCAATAGGAACAAGAAACTGCCTTCCTGTGGAGAGGAAAGCTGAGGTTTATTGCAGACTCAAAGGGTGAATAAGCCTCATGAAAAATACCTATTCTGTTTGAAACACATAGAAATTAAGATTGGGTTTATGTAAAATTATAACAAGGTTATTATTAACCTTATAATAAGGTTATTTTTCTTACTGAATTTTGAATTACTATGGGACTTTGCTCACTGAAGAAGTTAAAAATAATCATAAAAAACAATGACCTTCAGGTCACAACTTATAAATCTGCAATCTTTGGGAATGTTGTCAAAAATATAGATTATTGAATTTAAACCTCAAAGATTCTAATTAAATATTTAGTAGTAACTCTGGGAAATATTAAAAATGAACAAAAAATCCTAAATGATTCTCATCTACAGTTAAGTGTAAGAAACACAAAAGAATGTCCCTGCCTTTAGCAAAATGCTACAAATTCCTAAGAGAAGTTTTTTTTGTTTGTTTGTTTGTTTGTTTTTGTTTTTGTTTTTGTTTTTTTGACAGGGTCTCCCTTTGAAGTTCAGGCTGGCCTTGAGCTCAGCCTCAAATACATCACAGCAATCCTCCTGCCTCTGCCTCCCGAGTGCTGGGATTACAGGTGTGAGCCACCACACCCAGCACTGTGGTATGTGGTACTGATTGCTGCTGGGTGTGAGTCTCCACACCCAGTATTCTATGTGGTTACTGGGGAATTGAAGCCGAGTCCTTGCACTTGCAAGACAGGTGCTGGAACCACTGACCTAGAACCCCAGACCCATAAGAGAATTTTTAATGAAAAAGGATGTTGAATGATGAAAAATAAAAATAACACAAAAGCTGTGGGTGTTAGTAAAATTTCAGGATAAAAACACAATTGTAAGATGAAAGGCATTTATTGGTCTTGACAGGAATTCTAATTTATATCATCTTTGGATTTTCCAGTTGGAAGAAAAAAAAAATCTATTTTTCCCTCAATTTCCCTTGTAGTTTTATGTACTTCCTCTATAAATGAGCCTAGATCTTTTATTCAGCATTGCACAAAGTGTCTGTAAATATATATATTTTTTACCTTTACTGTTCCGTAAAGGTTTTGGTTTATTAAACAATCACTTTTATTTATGCTATTGATTAATACTTTTTGATAACAGATAATAAATGAGGTGCTGACATACTCTACTAATTTCTCAAGAGATGCAGTGCATTTCTTTCATTTCTTATTCATGCACTGGTTTAAATGTCTTCATTCCTCCTTTGGAAAGCACACATACCTTTATGTGTCTTCTAATTTTTTTCAGGGATGGTATTCTATTTTTTGGCTGTGAAAACTTTACAATGATAAATACAATGTGAAAATGAGTTAAAACAATTTCTTACTCTCTTGGCACCTAAAAATACATTTGAAAAAAAGAAGACAAAAGTGGGAATAATAACCTATTCATTAAATCTCGTGCCTTTATTTGAAATGGAAATTCATTGATAAGATTATATTTTTTACCCCCAAAAATGAAGAGTACAAGGATGACCCTAAAAGGAATATTAGGTCTGAAGATACTGTGTGTGACATGTAAAAGGAAGTATAAGAACAAACATTACTTTTTATGTTCTCTGGCCGTATCCACTTGGATATCCAAATTTACTAAAACTTTTTGCTGTGGGAACAAACCAGCATTCAGCCAGGCACAATCATCTTTGACTAATATATATGATTTGATGGGGCAAGAAACCTTAAAAGGCTCTCAGTTCTTGGTAGAACTCTGCCAGCATTGTGATAGGAGCAGTTAAGTGCATGAAAGTGGGAAATGACCCATAGTCACCTCAGAGCTATTTCAAGCTTTCCAAGTATACATTCAAAATTACATCTACTGATCCTTGTTTTGGGGGCTAGACACTGGTTTTTAGGGAACTCTTTAAAATGTATAGAGTAACTGGAAGCAGCATTTTATAGACAGAAATTCTTACCGAGTAGAGTTCTAAAATTGATCATGAGGGTTTTTCACCTCTGACAATACGGACCAGCAGATAGACACTGTATTACATGGTTGCCATTAATCATTAGTTTTCCCAGCTGGGATGAACAACTGGACTGAGACCAGTAGGAAATGGCAGGTCACAACCAGGTTTAAAATTTAGCATTCCTTATGACTTTCCTCTTAACTTTAAATCTACACGTTAACCCAGACCAAAGAGCCCCTGTGGAGTGGACACAGAGAAAACCACGGCCATTCCCAGCATCTTGAAGGCTTAGAGCTTATTAGTTTTTGACTGAAGGAAGGTCAATAATACTCCAAATTGCATCTACAGAATCAAATAGTACAAGGTCACCAGTCAAATGGCAAGTCTAGCTCTGACACCTTTCAGGGAAAAGGGCAAGGGAGAGACAGTTTTTATGGTGTGACAGAGGAGACCATCAGGGAGTGAGCGAGTGAAGTGCTCCTTCCCATTCAGCGCAGAGTGCTCAGCGTGGCCTGTAGCTCTGCGAGGGTGCCTCTTACAGCGGCTGCATCTCTGGCCGTGTAAGGCTGGGGGGATCCTTCCAAAGCTTTGAGCATAAAGGCGCTTGCGTGACATGGCGTAAACCATATGAGCATCGGCGAAACCACCAAGCGTTTCTAGACACAACCAGATCGCTTCACTAGGAAAGAAGCGAGCAGGTTTAGTGTAAGCGGTGAAGACAAGATGCTGTCGCTCCTACCGAAAGCACGTCAGGGAAACTTTGATTAGAGAATTCGACTGACGCTATGTGATAATATAATAATGACAGTTTTCCATATTTTCAATTAAAATGTTATTTGTGAATAATTTTAGGTTTACAGAAATGCTGGAAGAAAATACAGAATTCTCATACACTTGTCATGCAGTTTTCTCTAACGTTAACATCTTACGTAACTGTTACATTTGTCAAAACTAAGAAAAACCTGTTAGTGTATTAATACTTTCTACACCAAGATTCAAATTTTTGTAGTATTCAATTAACATTTTATTCTTCTAGAATAATAATATATATTTAATTTTTAAATTATAAAATTCATTAATTTAAAAATGCACACTCTAAATCTAAATAATATTCAAGATATATATAATCTCTACATTGAAATATATTATAGTCTAACAGTGAGGGAAGGTAAGCCCTTCCAAGGCAGTGGCTACATTTTCTAAGGGAGATGCTACACCAGTAGGTGCAGCAAGGAAGGAAGCACACACAGAGAGCAAAGGTGGTTTGAGGGAGAGGACACTTAATCTGGAACTCCATAAAGAGGGAAGAATTGGAAGACAATTGAGTGAAGGTGAGAAGAATTGTTCCAAGCAATGAAATGTCTGTATGTAAATAAATGTCTCTTACAAAGTAGTTAAACTACATACGTGTATGGTTTTAAGAACCTTTTGTTGTATAATTTTTCATTAAGGATTGTTTCTATCCTTTTGCAATTAAGGCACTGCTTAAAATAAAATATTAAATGTGACACAACTTGCCGGTAAACTCTACACATTGACCTCTCTTGCCTAATTTATCTGGTTATTTTTACTGTTGGATGCAAAATACTAAGGAAGTGCACAGACTTTTGAATCTACATTTGTATATTTCTTTAATGTTAATATTTTGTCATAATTATTTAAATATTTAAATCATATTTAAATCATAATGAAACATCTAGGAGGCAGTAATCCATCTGATGTCTCTAAGTGACTTTTTAAAATTCATAAACCAATGATCCTTCAATAAATATTGTTTAAATAACTACTTCTTCTGCAGTACAGTTGATAAACAGGTGATCACTATTCATGTGTGTAAGTTTTTGTTTGTAGGATGGAAGGAAAGAGTAAATAAGATTATTTTTTATAAAAGTACTGTGTTGATAATGATAGAATAAAAGATATTCTGAAACTGTAAAACTGTAATTGACTATTAAATAGAACCATGAAAATTTTAGTTTAATAAGGTTGCACATTAACAGTACCTTAATTTCTTCCAAGTTTTATTAAAATACCAATGGCAATTTCTATGTAATACTTATAAAGGTGTAAGCCAAATTACTAATAGAATGATGTTAGAGTTGAAATAAAATACATGAAGATTCAAATATACTTTTTTCCAATATAGCCTCAAAATAACTAACATCCTTTACCTGCATTTACTAGACTACCAATTCAATACATACACTCATATTTATAATTTATAATTTGTCTTCGCATACCAGAACTTGCTATACCTACTTTAACAAATTAATTTCCTTAATTGGAACCATTTTACTCCACTATCACCAACCGTAAAGCATTTACTGTTTCACTCCACCTACAAGCCCAAGAGTGAGCCACCACAGTTTCATGTTGTTGTGGAAGAGGCTGTGAGATTTATGGATCAGTTCACAATAGTAAACCCCAACAAAAACCATAGCCAGCCTATTATTATTATTGTGCAAGTTCCCCAAGTTCCAGGACCAATCATATGAGACAAACAGTGTTAAACAACCAATGGATTTTATCTCAGGAGAAGAAAATAATACATTTAGGGAATTAAATATTTTATATGTCTCTGCTCTGATTAGAGACATCTTTATTAAACTAGACACCAGGAAAATCATCTCTTTTCTCTAAAAGGAGAGACTATCTCTTCCAACTCTATGGTCTAAAACAAAATCACCACAAACTCCCAATAAATGGAAAAACAGGACACCTGTGGAGAACTGTCTGGCTACAATAGCCTTCACTCCATGGGGGTCTACTATTTTCTGCTTCTGCTTTGGCACAATGCTCTAGCACAGAAGCTGAGCACACTCTCTATTGTCATGAGACCTCTCACCTTCCCTGTGAAAAGCCATGAAAGAGAAGAAAGGAGAAGGGGCTGAAGATGTCTCCATTCCCGAGTATCAGAGCTAAGGAAATAGTTAAAGAAGGCCCATAAATTATAACTCTATTCATGTAAGAAAGAAAAATAATCAGTATTGTAAGGCAGCATTAATGTTGAGGAAACAATTTTGTTAATACTTTTCAAAGACTATTTCTCAGGGTTCTTTTATTGTCTTTGCAAAACATAGCTATTATCTTCTAAGAAGAAATGTTCAAATGGAAAAGGGAAAGGGCTAGTAGAAAAGAGTAAAGAAGGGGAAAAAATTGATGGTAAAAAAAAAGCAAACAAAGCTATGTTATAGGCAGTTGGAAGGTTCTAGGGAGGTCATTGGGATGGGAAAAAATGAGAAATAAGATAAATCATGTACAGGTACAAATTCTCAATTTGAACATGATTGTGATATGTATCTAAAATATACCAATAAACTCAATAAAGGAAAAAAAAGTGAACAGACAGATTTAAAATACCAATTTAATCATAGCGATCACCTCTAGCTCTGAGTCCAGAAAAACATATAAAATGCAATGAACAACAAATCTAGACTGTAGCTCCTCGAGATGTGATCTGAGACAAGTAGGGTAGAATCCTGGTTCACAAGAATGCTCTGCACACCAATTTCTTGCTCCAGTGAAGGATTTGGTTTTCACTGAACTAGCTATGTTGGCTCTTAATGTCCTCATGCAAAGTAGCAGCAATAATAATATATGCCCCACTGGAATTTGGGGAAGATAAAATGGATTAGTAAATGTACTGTGCTTGGAGCCACACCTGCACTAAGGAAATGCTCACAGCACATCTCCTGGCTTCCAAACCACCAGAGTCATCTGAGACCTCCCCCTCCCCTGCTTCCCATCCCTGATTTGTCTTGCCCACATCATGCCTGTACTTCCCATGAATCTTTGTTTTTTCTTTCTGAAATTGTAAATTTTACATAAAACATTGTCTTGAGGTACAACAGTCTGGAATGCTTTTTTTCCCTGAAATGAAGGAAATACATTAGAAGAAAGATAAAACATTTATGATGTTTGATACATTTTGGAGTAACCAAAACACCCATAAATAAAAAAGAAACTTAATTTGTTTACTTTTACAGTTCAATTCTATTTTCTCACTAATACAAGTAATATTCTCTAATTTTTCTTTAACTTTTTAAAATAGAAAGTTTTAATTATATATAAAATTATTCTCAGTGATAAAATGCATACTTACTCCACCCAAATAACTACCAATAAAGTTAAACTTCCTTCAGTAGTATACTGAACTACACTTTATATCTTAAATTATTGTTCCAAAACCCTTATTTTATAATGAGGATCTAACTTAGGCCGTCGTGCTTGCCAGGCAGGCCTGGTGTCACTGAGCTAAATTTCTGGTCCAAAATCTCATACATTCTAATTATTTCTTCCATTGTATATTTAAGCATGAAAATCAAATCACACTGATCTTATTTATGCGTGCTATTGTTCACCATTAACAATACATTTAATACTTACAATTTTACTTCAAAACTTTTTATCTTCTCTGTTTCTTCAACTGATATTTGTTCATTGTATTATTCATTTGAATGTCTTTAATGTTTCATATCCAGCATTAATCTTCAGACAAACAAGAACCACATAAATAAGATGCAACAATAGCACAATATTAACACATGGTACAGTGAGCACACTTAGTAGAAAATAAAATACTACCTATTTATGATACTTGAGGAAACAGTATTATTTTCTACTGAAGAGAGGTTAGATAGACAATATATAAACTAACACAATAAAAATACCCCAGTGAGAGTTAAGTGTGCAATTAATAATTGGTTCATGGTACAGAATAATAGGACATTTTAGCCTTGGCTTGAGAATCACTTGAGGAATAAAGCTACTTAGGAAGGAGGAAAAAATAAATAAAAGAAGAGTCTCAAAACAGAGCAGTACAGTCTTTTGTATCTATCTCTACTATGAGCAAAAAAGTGTCAGGTTTTGCCAAAGCTTCTGGAGCTCAGCAAAGGAAAACAGAAATAAATAAATGCCTGGAGAGTCCAGGGAATTAGGCTATATACTAAATATATCTAGTCTAGGAAAGCTAATCTGTCAGGATCCAGGTGTACATTTAAGGGGGGGGGAGGGTACAAATGCTATTCAAATCAATTTTAATCCCAACCAGAACCATGGTTTAATTTTGAGTTTAAAAAAAAAAAAACCTATTCTGATATATTTAAATTATTATACACAAAAATGACACTTATCCTAATTTGAGGGGGACATGTTTTTACAGAAATGGAATATTTTCATATATCTACCTATGAAGTTAGGGCAGGAACCCACATTGAGTAAATTCACAGCCAAAGGCAAAATAAAAAAAGGACCATGTGAAAATAAAGACAAATATGTACATATAAATGTGCAGAAAAAAATCAAACACAAGGGTTCCCAAATAAAATGTATCCTATAATTATTACCTGAACCATATTTAAGAGCAACATTCTAAATTCTGGTACTTTTATATATTTTTAAAAAGAAAATATTAGCAGGCACAATGGAACACATTGGTCATTCTAGCACTCAGATTGAGGCAAAAGGGTCTCCAGGAGTTCAAGGCCAGCCTTAGATATCTAGAAAGTTTTTATGTCAAAACAAATTCATATTGTTGAGTGCAAACATGATATGCATATGTAAGGTACCAATAAAGATTTCAATTAAACTAAGAAAAAAAATTCCTAAAATTTTGTGGACATCTAAAAAACACTTTTTCTAAAATGTTTGCAATATGCAAAGGAATTATGTATTAAACATTAACACAATGCATTAAAGGATAAATGAGAAGTGATTTATGTTCATTATTCTCTGGTCTCCTGATCTCAGACATAAAAATAACCAAGATTGGGAATTATTTGTCTCTCCCCTGCACAAATCATATATATCTGGGTATAAGATGATTAGATGGATGAATGGATGAATAAACATAATTCAGACTTCAACAAATGCTTACATAGCATTTGATGTTCACCGAGCACTGCTAAGAAATGGACTAATTATAAAAAAATTATGTATTATACAAGGAAAAATCTATTGTCTTATTTTTTCAATTAGTAAATAAATGATTTTGAGAATGCAATTCAAATGCTTGAAGCTAAAAATAAATAAATTTTTAAAAAATAAAGTATCTACACTAAGTAAAATTATGTATAAGGACATAAATCAGTGGATAGGAGAAGCAAATTCAGACCATAAATATACAATGAATGATAATATTATTTTAAATGGTACAGAAATTATGATGTCAATGAGTTAAATAAAATTTTGACAGTTGAGGAGGAAAACCCTGTTATATATATACATATGGTAAGTTAATGCAAAAAATATAAAATTTGAGGTAGGAAGAAGACCATATCAGTCTAGCACAAGTATGAAAGTGAATGAAAACATTGATATCAAAGTAAAATTTAAAATAAGAGTACTAGTGAAAATATGTATCCTAATTCAATGAGAATCAAGTCATGTCATATACTGGTACAAATTGTCAATGTTCAGAGTGATTCTGATATGTATATAAAATGTACCTATTTCACAATTTAAAAAGAATGTAATTCAAAGTGGAAACGTTATAATAAAACTAGATGACATGAATAATAAAATTAAATGTCTATTTAAAATTTTAAGCTTAGTGATTATAGTTAATAATAGCATGTAGCTGAAAACTAAGTGTATCTTAAATGTTCTTACCACAAATACATATAAAAGAATTATTTTGTGTATTGATGAGTAGATTAATTACTTTGTTTGTAGTTATTGTACAACATATACATACATCAGAATGTCATATTATACATCATAAATATGTATTTTTTCAATTATACCTCAATAAAATTACATAGAAATGTCAAGTGTGCATCAAGAAATTAATAAAATTGAAAAACAGAACAGTATTCACAAAGACCAAGACAAAACATACATTCTCTGATGGTTGTAATTTAGCTCAGGAATACTGTCACTGCCTTGCCAGTGCAAGGTGTTGAGTTATATTCCCAGTACGGAAAGGTGGGTGAAGGGACTTAAATCTTGAATCAGTTTTACTCTATCAAGAAAAAAAAAAGCATTTATTTTAATGATTAAGAACATGACAAGTGAAAATAAAATTAGTTTTGGTTTTAATAATAATAAAAGAGGAACTAAAACAGTTATGAAATTCATTTAAAATTGGTAAAAGCTAAAAGGTGATGAAGAACCAATTTTAATGAGAGAATGATTAACCAGTTGTGTTAATTCATCCCCAGTGGGAATTTAAGTTTCTATAACTTCTCAGGAAGGAAATGTGGACAAAGTGACTTTAAAAGATAAATCTGCATGTGAAAATTTATCTTTAAAAGTAGTCATTCATTTACCAAGAATATATGCACATAAATCTTAATCAAAGAGTTATTTATAAGGGTAAAAGCCAGGAAAGATATTGATTAAAAATAAAAGGCATGAAATTTTACAACAAATTTATCTTACCTAAACATTAATGCATATATAGAGACATTCATTGGTAAGAAAACTTTTATCCCAACTTGTTGGAGGGCAAAGGTAAGCTATTAAATAGTATGTACAAACTAATATGTAAATGTGTCTAAATGATGAATAAGAAAAACATTCAAAGCATTAGACTGAATTGTGACAAAAACTTCAGATTTAACAATCATTAAAATTATTGAAAATCCATTTAGGGCATATCTATGTGACATTTAAGTAAAAATATATTGAAAGAGAAGGAAGATCACTATAGGCAGAAAGAAAATTAAATGTGGATATTTTGGTGGAAAAGGTTTGTTGCCAAATTTAATTCATCATAGTAAAAATTAAGAAAAGAAATTGTTGAGAGAAAAATGGAAAAAGATCTCATATTATTAGGATTTTTAAAGTGCAACATCCAGAAAGCTAATGACTAAAGAAAAGTACCTATATCATATCATTATTAAATGTACATGCAATATATATGTATAAAATCCAATTTATATAATGAAGGAGGAATTATCTAGTTCTTGGAGTTACTCCAGAGTGGCTTCCAGAACAGGGAATATTTTGTCCAACACACAAGCAAAAATTTCCAAAGTAAATAAAAGTATATCAGTTTAGAGAGAGGATATTAGACCACATGGAGACCCAGAGACATGAGAAAGCATGTATGAGCTATGATAAAATATTAAAGAAAGATTTTCACTAAAAATATTATTATGTGAAAGACATATACTATCCCTGTCCATTCAAAATACTCCAGCTCCCAACACAGGTCCCTCCTGATGAAGGAGCTCTGAAAGTCCTGTTTCCTCCATGTCCTTATGAATTGTGATCACAAACATGATAGGTACTACTGAAGGGTGCTCTCCCATGGTAGAGTAGGCTCATTCAAACATGACAGGATATCCATCTACTATACCATATTCATTCGATGTGGCATCTAGAAACCTACAGCTCATCTACAAAGTCAAAATAAGCATGAAAAGAAAACATATTTTAATCTAATTGCTTATTCATACATTATGAATACACATCATCATCTCATTCATTGAAAGTTTGTACCAGAGTCTGACACAACTTGATTCTCACTTTTTCCCCTTTCTCCCTGCCCTGCAACCCTCACCCCTACATACATAATCTTTGTTTTCTTTTTTCTTTATTATTGCCACATTCACTTTTCCCTCATTGCTTAACCCACATTCTCTTCCGTTTTAAATATTTTCTACTTCACCATATCAACTATACACACTACAACTCATTTAAATTGAGTTGACTTGAGTTAACTTGAGTTAACTTGAGTTAAAACTTCATTTTCTCATACCAGAGAAAAGATATGATATTTACACATCTGTGACCTGTTTATTTTGCTTATGAGGACGGCCTCAAGGTACATCCATTTGAGTATGAATGATTCAATCTGATCATTTTTAATGGCAGAGTAATACTCCATTCTATAAAAGAACCACATCTTCTTTATCCATTCTCTGGTTGATGGACATTTGGGTTGTTTCCAAGATTTAGCAGTCATAAACTAAACTGCTATAAACATGGGTGCACATATGTCGCTGTTCTATGAATCTTTTAACTCCTTTGTGTATATACCTAGCAGAGTCATGACCAGGACAAATGAGACCTCCAATCTTAGTTTTCTGAGGAATCTCCATACTGATTACCACAGAGGTTGTACAAGCCTTCATTACCAACAGTGGAGAAGGGTACCTTTTTCTCCACAGCCTCGCCAACATTTGTGGCGGGCTAAATCTGAAATAGCAGCCATTCTTTGTGGAGTGAGATGAAATCTCAGTGTTACTTTCATCTGCATCTCTCGAATGACCATGATGCTGAGCATTCTTCATATATTTCTTAGCTGCTCTTACTTCTTCCTCTGAAAAGTATCTGTTCATTTCAGATACTCATTTTTGAATTGAGTCTTTAAATTTGGTTGGGCTGATTTTTTTAAGCTGTTTATATATTCTAGATAGTAGCCCTTTGTCTGAGGATCAGCTAGTAAAGATTCTTTCCCATACTGTTGGTTGCCTTTTTGCTCTGTTGGTGGTTTCCTTTGCTGTGTAGAAGCTTTTCAATAGAATGAGATCCCATTTGTTGACCTCTTCAGCCAATTCTTGTGTTTTAGAGGTTTTGTTGAAGAAGTCTTCCCCTAAGCCAGTGTCTTCAAGAGTTTTATGTAACCTGTTTTGTAGCAGGTTCAGAGTGTCTGTTTAAATATTTAGGTCTCTTATCCACTTTGATTACAGCTTGGTACCCAGTGAAAGAGATAGGTCTAGTTTTAGTGTTTGGCAGGTTAAAGCTCAGTTTTTCCAGCACCATTTGTTAAAGAGGCTATCTTTCCCCCATTGAGGATTTTTGGCAAACAGAAAACATTTTGAATCTCTCCAGGACACAGAGTCAGTCATGACAGTACCACTAAATACAGTTACAGAAGACTTTAGAACTGCTTCAAAAGGTAACAAGTGCAAATGGGTAAGTGTTAAAGTGAGGGGTTTTGTTTGTTTTGTTTTGTTCTGTTTTGTTTTGTTTTTGAGAGACGGTCTCTCTTTGTAGTTCAGGCTGGCCCTGAGCTCAGGCTCAAACTCACATTACAACAATCCTCCTTCTTCTGCCTCCCAAATGCTGGGATTATAGGAGTGAGCCACCATGCCTGGCACTGTGGTATGTGGTGCTGATTGCTGCTGAGCGTGAGTTTCCACACCCAGTATTGTATGTGGTTACCAGGGGATTGAATCCCAGGCCTTGCTCTTGCAAGACAGGTGCCAGAACCACTGAGCTAAATCCCTGGCCCAAGGGGGGATATTTTGAAGGAAATTAGTGGCAAGGAAATTTATTTTTTTAAACTTAAAATTTACTATACTTTTGAGTTACACCTCCTCCGGTGTCTAACACTACATGAAAATGTCTAAATATAACAGATGCCAATCTATGTAATTTAGGATCTATTCAGGAGTGAAAGGAAGCTTTAAACCTATACAAATCATCCAGTAATCAATATCTCCAAGGACCATGACTGGACCTTTAAGTCACTAATCACCACGTTCATCACAACTCTTCAACTCCAAGCATCCTTGCTTCAAAATGACCCTAACTCATTCATCAGGAGAAAACTATTTAAAATGTATAGTAACAGTCCTCACTGAACAGGGATAGTGTACATGAAATTTAGAATCAAACAAAGGTAGAAATAGATAACCTCTAATGTCCCTTTCAACTCTCTAATGGTAGGATAAGCCATCTATCTTGTAAAACAATAAAAATTTTACTCTTGGGCATGGGCAAAAATGTATCTACATATATCACTGCCATAATTTCACAGGGACTAGTAACTGCAGAAGCTGTGACCAATTCAACATGTCAAGAGATTTAATGTGATATATGACCAGACTCATTGAACTAGACTACTTTATTGAATTCCTCAGGGTCGGCAAGCTGGTTGTCAAGTGCTGAGAGTACTTAGAGCTATTCTGTGCGGAAAGCAGTGAAGAATCCAAAATATGTTTAAATCTTTAACTCCTTTGTCACAGTTTCTCCCATTTGCCTGTATTATCCAATGAACCTCATCACCTTCATCAATATTAAAAGTTTTGATTCTTTATGTGGCATTCTTGTTAACATCTTTTTAAATTCCACTTTGTTATTAGAATTTTCACCCTCTCTATGCAATGATATCTCTCTGTCTTAATGTATCCTTTATATATACCGAACATGCATTCTGCTAGTTTAAAAAGGACAAATGCAGTAAATGCATTCAAAGATAAAACAGAACTATTACTCTCTCCTAGTATCACTAGGCTGATCAACACTACCAGAGGAAAGCACGACCAGCTCCTACGGCTGTTTCTCCTGGTAACTACCTTCATGTTTCTAGATCATATGCTTATTTTCCTGTTTCTCACATTGTCTGTTTTAGGTATTATCTATTGAGTTTATTCTATGAAAAATGAGATCTCTGCTCTTCCCATGTACCTCCCCATATAACAAATTTCTAAACCTTGTTGCTCAGTGCCGTTATCTTTGTGTTTATAATACCAACACTAGTATTTATTATTAAAAAAGAAAAAAAAAAAAAAACAGGGTCTCACTTTGTAGTTCAGGCTGGCCCTGAGCTCACTATGTAACCTAGGTGAACCTCAAACTCACAGCAATCCTCCTGCCTCTGACTCCCTAGTGCTGAGATTATAAGCATGGACCACCACACCCAGCACTGTGGTATGTGGTACTGATTGCTGGTGGGTGTGAGTTACCATGCCCAGCATTGTTGTATTCAGTTACTTGAAATCAAACTCAGGACCTTGTGCTTGCAAGGTAGGCACCAGAACCACTGAGTTAAATCCCCGGCCCAGTATTCATTATTTTTCTTCAAAATATTTTCTTACTTCAGAGGTACTAATTTTATAGTTATTATTGAAATTATTTTTTGATTTTTGTCTCCAAACTCTCGGGAATAAATATAAATCTTGCCCCAATACATAGTAAAATACATCAAATGTTTTTGAATTGATTTCTGAGTAACTGAATTTCAGTCCTCCACATCCTCCAGTTTTGACATTATTGATGCTTTTGAGCTGTGAGGTTTCTTGTTTTCTGGAGTGTGAACCAGCTTGCTTTGAATCCCACACTCCATACTGCATGCCTCACTTAATCACATAAATTAACATTGTTTCTAGCTTCCAAACATTATCATTGTTATCTTTACATTTTTTCCTTATCTTCCTTGATTTAATCCTTTTAAAAATCCTTTTGTAAGTGAAAATCTAAAACTTTATTCTTTATATCTTTTTTCTTGAAATTATAATTTTACCCAATTCAGGGCATATATCTCCTATGATATGGCCCATTTACTAGGTAGTTTGGGCTGTCCTTGAACTCATGGCAGTCCTGCCTCTGCCTCCAGAATGCTGGGATTATAGGCTTGCTTGCATCACTGTGCCTGGTAGTGAAATATATATATATATATATATATATATATATATATATATATATATATACATACATACATTTTTATTATATATATATATATATACACACATTTTTATTATTATATATATATATATTTCTGATATCTGGGATCAAAACTATGACCTTAAAATTGCAAGGCAAGGAGCGAGGCCATTGAACTAAATCTCCAGCCCTCAAGTTTAAGCTGGATTTATTCTGCTTCTTTAAGTACTGGGGATAGAAGTCACAACATTGCACTTGCAAGGCAGGCAGCAGTGCCACTGAGCTCCATTTCCCAAGGCAAGACTTTAATCATATTTTTGAACAATCCCCACTTTCTACAACAGCTTCATTTCATTGTTTTGTGACTTTTCTATGAACATAAATTGTCAGAATAGACATCAGAAAAACAACTTTCCATAGTTCTTGGAATAATTAAAGACAAAACAAAAGGAAAAGGATAAAAGATAGCGGGTAATATAATGGCACATTTGTTGTATCCTGTATATTGTTGTAAGTGCTGTATAAATATTAATATACTTGTTCCTAGACAAAGTAGAACATCAGCATTTATATTCTGTTTAATGAAAACTACTTAATATATTAATAAAACTCTGACATGTTACTCACATCTTAACCATGGTTTTCTGTATTGACAATGTGTCTCCCTTTGATTAGTGATTTTCTCAAACATATTTTCAACTTTTTTTCTTACCTCAAGTCATTAAATATAGAACTCAAAGGCTCTGACATTCTTCAATATTCTAGGTTTCTGTGGTTAATTTTGTTTGCTAATTAGCCACTGAGATGAACGATATGTCAAACTGTATGATAGTGAATGAACAGAAGATATTTAAAAT
Source organism: Petromus typicus (assembly GCA_004026965.1). Classification (NCBI taxonomy): domain Eukaryota; kingdom Metazoa; phylum Chordata; class Mammalia; order Rodentia; family Petromuridae; genus Petromus; species Petromus typicus. Next base: position 5,342 of record PVIR01013137.1, on the reverse strand, counting down.
ATATCTTCATTAAGAGACACATACAAATTAAATTCATTGACACTAAGTATCTTAGTTGAGGAATAATATATTACTTCATTGTTATTACTCCCCTACATGTCAGAGGCTGTAGGAGGAGGTACTACTATGTATCAGCTGTGTAATGTGGAACAATTTACATCGCCTTTCTATTTCAACTTATTCCTCTGAACATGATCTTAATCCCTCTTATTTCAATGTTGTGGTGAAATTAGAAGTTAATATTCTAAAACTAGCACTTGGTGTAGCATTTGCACAAAAATAGAAAAACAGTGATTATTTACTAAGCTACTGACGACCTCTTAGTAACTCTGACAGGAAGGTATTATTTTGTACTTCTCATAGGTAAGGAAACCTGGTCTCACCATGCCAGAATTCCAGTGTTTTAGAGAAATAGTCCTTAGATTGTCAAATAAAAAGAACAGTTCAACAACTGTGTGACAAAAAAAAAAAAAAATGTGTTCTCATAGCCATTGGAGAGTAAGGAAGGAGGATAGAAAGGATATGCTTTAAAGCTTAGTAGACTACTGGCCTACTGTGTAGATTCCTAGCCTACAAAGTATGGACTCTTCAGTAGGCTGCTGAATTGCTTTTTAAGATATACTGAAAAAATGCAAAGTTCTAGAAGATAAAAAGGATTTTATTATTCAAAAGTTATCCTGAAGCACTATTCATAGTTGGTAAGATATGGAAAGAACCAAAGTGGCTATCAGCATATGAATGTCTGAGATACAATGGAGAATCATAAACAAATAGGAAATTTTATAGCATTTGACAACATGGATGATACTTGAAGAAATTAGGGTTGAATAAGCCATTCACAAGAAGACCAGTAGTGTACAATTCCACCTAAATAAAATATCTGAAATAGTCAGATTTATGCAGTGAAACAAAGGAATGATGGTTTGGGGGGATAAAAGACAAAGAGACAGAAATTACTAATCAAAAAGTTTCATATAAGAAGATGCATAAATTCTAAACAACACTAAGATTTCATCTCACTCTGCAAAGAATGGCTGCTATCTCAGAATTAGCCAGCAATAAATGTTGGTGAGGCTGCAGAGAAGAAGGAACACTTCTCCACCAGTGGTGAGAATGTAGACTCATAATGAACAAACTTGTGGAGATCAGTTTGGAGATTCCTCAAAAAACCACAATTAGCGATGCCATTTGACCCCCTATTCCTCTGCTAGGTATATATACAAAAGAATTAAAAGATTCATACCACAGCGACATACGGGCACCCATGTGTACAGCAGCTAAGTTTGTGATAGCTAAATCTTGGAAACAACCAAAATGTCCATCAATTGGTGACTGGATTAAAAAGTTATGGTTCTTTTACAGAATGGAGTATTACTCTGGCATAAAAAGTAAGATTGAGTCATTTGTACTCAAATGGATATACCTTCCAGATATCCTTGCAAGTTAAATAAATACATCACAGATGTGGAGATATTGTAATTTTCTCTGGCATGAGAAAATAAAGATGTAAATGAGTATAAGAATGCATAGTAGATATGGTAAAATAGGAAATATTCAAAGGGAAATGAGGTATAGGGGTAAGTTAGGGGAAAATAATGAGATGATCAAAAAAAAAAGAGAAAGGAAACAAAGCTTATGTACATAAAGGGTGGGTGTGGTAGGGTGGGTAGGGGTATGGGAAAAAATGAGAATTAAGTTGTTTCATATTCTGGTACAAATTCTCATTGTTGAGTGCAATTATGCTGTGTATATATAATGTACCAATAAAGATTTAAATTTTAAAAAGAAGATGCATAAATTCTAATAATCTCCACAGTGCTATACTCACATTCAATAGTATTATGTATATGTGAAACTTGTCTCTCATATACATATATATATATATATATATATTCTCACAAAAATTACATGTATAAATGACTCAGATTTATCATTCTTTATGTCTGAGTAATACTCCATTTTAGTTTTCTAAAAATTACATCTTTCCTTTCAATGGTCATTTGTGCTCTTTCCAAGGTATAACTATTAAACTGAGCTGCTATAAACATAGTACACATATGTCACTGTGGTATGACTCTCTTAATTCTTTTGTGTATAAATGGGGTTCAGAATGCATGATAGATATGTGAAACATGAAGAAAATGACCAAAGGGAAAAGGGGCAGGGGAAAATAAAAAGGGCAATTAAAAATTTGATAGTAAAACAAAAAATGGAAACAAAGCTTATGTATATAGGAATTTTGGGGTGATAGAGAGCTCAGAGGAAATGGAACTTAATAAGAATCAAAATATGTCATGAATAGGTACAGATTTTTTTTAAATTATCTTTATTGGTACATTAAATATACACATCATGATTGCACTCCATAATGGGGATTTGTACCAGTATAAGACACAACTTAATTCTCATTTTTTCCCATAGCCCCACCCACCCTACCACCCCCCCATATATATAAAATTTGTTTCCTTACTTTTTTGTTACAATCTCAACATTGTTAGGTACAGATTTTTAATGTTCAATGTGATCATAATGCATATGAAAAATGTACCAATAAATTCAAGAATTTCTAAAAAATTAAATGCATCAAACTAAAAATAATTTAAAATATGACTGCTTACAGGAGTTTGATGACACTGATATACTATTTTTTAGTCATATCTAGACATGAATTTATTATGTCTCCTCAAGGGAAAGTATTACCTAGCACTTCAGGACTCTCCTGTGTTTTTGTTTTGTTTTGTTTTGTTTTGTTTTGTTTTGTTTTGTTTTGTTTTGAGACAGGGTCTCACTTTGTAGTTCAGGCTGGCCCTGAGCTCAGCCTCAAACTCACATCAGCAATCCTCCTGCCTCTGCCTCCCGAGTGCTGGGATTACAGGCGTGAGCCACCATGCCCGGCACTGTGGTATGTGGTACTGATTGCTGCTGGGGTGAGTCTCCACGCTCAGTATTGTTATGTGGTTACCAGGTATCGAACCCAGATCCTTGCGCTTGCTAGACATGCGCCAGAACCATTGAGCTATATCCCCGGCCCAGGACTCTCCTATGTTTTACTAATCATCCTGCATTATGTACTTGAGTGACTCGAGGCCTTGTCTTTGCTTCAGAAAAGATAATAATATCAATAGTTTAAATATGTATTTTTGTGCTCAAATTTAAACGTTCTATTTTTTAACTTGAAAAATACGTGCAGAGCTTATAGTACTTTCAGATTGAAATCTGATATAATTTGTTTAGAAAAAAATAGAAGTCCGTGACTAGCTTACTGCAAATTAATAGCTCTCATAGCATTTTTATTTCTGTTTCGTAGTAGACTGCATGTTTATCATTGTGTAATTAATTTTATGAGAAATTTTTATGCCAACCTATAATTTTCATGACTATAGCCAACATATCTGACTTCTTTTCCCTCTGTAACACCACTTAGACTTCTATTATTCACTATTGTGCCTTTCTAAATTGATTACAACAACTGTTTATTGAGTAATGACCAACGATTGGAAAATCACCTACTTCCAGGGTATACTCCTTTTTCTATACTTTAAAGATTTACTCCTTAAGGAAAAAATATGGCAAAGTGAGAATAATTCAGACAAAGAAAATTCTCTCTCTCCATCTCTTTATTTTATAGTAAGTCTACCGGAAATTTTTCCTGTTATAAATATGGGTTTGTGTTTTTTTTCCCTCTACTTACTGTCTTGATTTTATAAGAAGAGAGGAAAAATCTTGTTATTAAAGATGTCAAGGTGTTCTTCTGACTGAAATTGTTTTGATCTGTTCTTTAAGAATCTTAAAGTAAAAGAAGAAAAGGAAAAAAATTATAGTTTTTTACAAAAATGTGACTGAGAAGAGCTTTGTATCTTCCAAAAGTTTTTCAAAGTTCCAAGTAGCTCTTCTGTAACAGAACTCCACCAGGCAAATGACCCCCTTTCTGTAGTGTCAATCTGTGTGACAAGTTATTTACTTAAGAGAAAAACTCACCCCTGCTTAACTTTCCCGGTTAACCAATTGTCATTGTTCTGCAGTCTTGTAAACAAGCAGATGAGACGACTGGGAATCATTTTAGAGATCATTAGAAAAGAGCTGAGATGGACTTAGTGAAATTTTAAACGTCAGTGCTTAATCAAGAGAACACATGCCAAAAGAGACACTAGGATTTTTTTATCTGCAAACTAAATATCAGTTTCAATACCATTACTGTAACAGAGTTGATTCTTTACCTCCCTGTTCACACAGTATAAAACTGACCACTGAAGTTTTATTCCCCTACGAAGCAATGGATATCTTATTCAAAATTCACAGCCGGGTCGATCTTATGTTGATTTATATAATCAGGTTACCTTCTGTCAATTAAGAAAAGGAATTTTGTATTCAATTAGAGGAAAATTTTTTGAGAACAGAAAGCACATATTTTCATACGATGATCCACAATGTCTATGGCCATTAATATGATCCCATTAAAATATGGTCATATTCTTTGTTGTACCTTCCTATTTTGTAGTTTTTAATCTTCCTTTCTCTGTGCCCTCTCTCTCCTGTCATCTTTCACTCAGAGCTGTACATGTGCAATGCTTCTGAATACATGAGAGACCATGCTAATGCTTCCTGAAAAGGAACCTGGATGTCAGCTACCAAGAAAGAGCAACAAACTTTAGTGAAGGCCAAATTTCATGACACTTACAACTTTCATTAAAAGAAGTAATGTAGAGTTCTTCAGGTTGTATTTCAATCTCCTGAGTCCACAAATTTGACCAAAGCTTGCTTTCTGTATTTTTCTGTGTTTATAAGGAAAGAATGGTGTCTTATATGAATCTGGACATCCTGATTTAAATTTTAGTCAACTGCAGATCATTAAGAAATATGAAATAATTTAAAATAATTAAATTTAGTAACTATTGAATAATTTATTTCAGTTTATTCTTCTTATTATCCAGTACCTACTGAGAGGCAGACAATATAAAAGATAATGAGGCTGACACACTGGCTGCTATTGAACAAACTAAATGAAATAGATTATATATTTAAAAAGAGTACCTAGGGCCCAGCTGTACACCTCTTGCAGACAATAAGATGAGATGGAATGACTTGCAGAGAATGACTTCAGTTCTCTGCCTCTAGGTAGATCATTTTATTTTTAAATCTGAATTGTCCAAATCACTTTCGTTCACCTCCAGGAAAAAAAAAAGACACAAGAAATGATATTAACAGTGTTTAATAGTATGCCTCTGCTAAAATATAGGTAGAAAAAATGCATTTCTATCAGAGCAGATAGTAGGCATTGAGTTAAATTTTTGAGAAGTGAATGTGCAAGAAAGAGAAACAGACAATATGTTCTTTATTTCAAA
>PVIR01013136.1:0-43002 GCA_004026965.1 Petromus typicus | reverse complement strand
CTTTGTTTTTTGAGACAGGGTCTCGCTTTGTGGTTCAGGCTGGCCCTGAGCTCAGCCTCAAACTCACATCACAGCAATCCTCCTGCCTCTGCCTCCCGAGTGCTGGGATTACAGGTGTGAGCCACCACGCCTGGCACTGTGGTATGTGGTGCTGATTGCTGCTGGGCATGAGTCTCCATGCCCAGTATTGTTTTATGTGGTTACCTGGGATCAAACTCGGGCCCTTGTGCTTGCAAGACAGGCGCCGGAACCACTGAGCTAACTCCCCGGCCCCTTGATTGCACACTTCAAAGATAAAAGTGGGGCGAGAGGAAGACAAGGCTTAACTGACAAAGCTACCCCAGGACTGTTTGCATCCTGGGCTTGTCCAGCCGACAAGAGTCAGTTCCTTCACTCTCGGGGTAGTTCCCTCACCTCTAAAACAGACCCGTGATGCCTGTTTCACGGGATCAGGGTGACTAAGTATGGAAAGGCGCAAAACATGCCTGAGACATATTGAGCACTCAGTGAAGTTGTCATCTTTTCTCTCAGAGCTGGCAAAAATGGCAGGAAAGCTAGTGTGGGTCTCCTCCAAAGGTGCTGAGAGTGGGTCTTGATTTATCTCGTCTTTCCTCGACAATTAGCCTCCCAGCTCTAGCCTCCTGCGGCACAACTTCGACACCAGCTCCAACTTCCCTCATCCCACTGCCCACGCGCCAGCTCCTCGCCTTCCCGCAGTGACCCACTTCCTGCCCTCCCGCCTCCTTTATTCTGCCCCGAGGTGGCACAAACTGTTCCTGCTCCGCCAGTATAGCCTCCATGCTCAGTGTGGGTCCTGAGCCAGCAATTTCAGCACCCACAGTAAACTAAGACGCTGCGAGATTAAGTACAGTTCTCGCAGTCATGGGGAAACGATCAGCAAGCTAAATCTCAGGTCCATGGCTTCTTGATGTAGTTTCCCAAATCCAGCACCAAACATCAATTATCTGTGAATTCATGTGGACCCCAACTATTGTGCTCAGCCTTTCAAAAGATAACAACTGGCAAAGAGCCCATCAAATACAACACAGCCTCAAGCAGAGGTTCAAGGCGGAAAGATGTTCTGAGAAAGAAGAGGACAGGGGCCGGGGAGTTAGCTCAGTGGTTCCGGCGCCTGTCTTGCAAGCGCAAGGGCCCGGGTTCGATTCCCCGGAAACCACATACCATACTGGGTGTGGAGACTCACGCCCAGCAGCAAACAGTACCACATACCACAGTGCCAGGCGTGGTGGCTCACACCTGTAATCCCAGCACTCGGGAGGCAGAGGCAGGAGGATTGCTGTGATGTGAGTTTGAGGCTGAGCTCAGGGCCAGCCTGAACCACAAAGCGAAACCCTGTCTCAAAAAACCTTGAAAAAAAAAAAAAAAGAAAGAAAGAAGAGGACAGGGTCTCCCTAAGGGTGGCAGTTTCATGGGCCCTGAGTGGAACCTTCTCCTCAGATCAGGACCTTCTGGGGCATGCTCATCTCTGTAGAAATGAACATAATATTGAAAACCCATCACAAGGACCACCTCTGCCTTCCTTGCGCTGAACTGCTTCCTCCCGTTCTCAGCTGCGGTCTGACCAGGCAGAAGCTTTTTGTTTAATGCTTTTCTTTCTAATGTCTACATCTGCGATTCATTCTTTTTATTGGTTCATTGTAAGTATACATTATTTCCACATTCATCGAGAATTTGTACCTGTACAGGATGTATATCTTGTGATTCATTCTTTAAATTAGACCTATCACTTGTAATATACGCACATGTATCATGTATTACTATATAATGATGTTTCAGTGAACAACAGGATTCTACATGATGGTGCCCCGGGAAAAAACAGCAGAGGACCCCCTCTGCCCAAGACATTGTAACCATCACGCACAGCAACCCATCATTCAAGCGTTGTACGTGCAAACTGACCTACCTCGCTGCCAGCTACATCAAAGTGCAACATAAACACTCCTGTACAGTAAGTGACACTTGATAATGACAATAATTGTTATTTCAGCACACACACTGTAAAGCAGTACGCCATGTCACGCTGGCACACACCCCCACCCCAGTTACCTCCTGCCTTGATGGCATCAGGAGGGGGCGTCAAGCGACTGACCTAGACCATCCAGGCTTGTCAGAGTCTGAGTCTACGAGGCTCACGGAACGCCCAAATCATCTAACAATGATTTCTCAAAACACGCCTCCTCATTAAGGATACATGACTATGTAGATATATTAACATTTTCCCTTTGCAAACCATTGTTTTCCCCTCTGAGCCACAGTCATTGGACACAGACCATGAAAACACGCTGACAAATCAATGCAGGGATCTCAAGCTCAATGTTAAATTTGCACTTGCCCCGGCCATGAGTTGGGAGCCCTGGCTGTGGCCATGTGGAAAGCTGAGGCCCCACGCCGGCATCTGTGTGAGTCCTGGAAGATGCGCACCTTGTGCCCCTGAACTTTGTAGTCCACTGGCTTCGTGTCTTTGAATTCTGTGCCCTCAAGTTCAGTTTTTAGACAACTGGTTTCTGTCATCTTTTATCCCAGGCTATGCTTCCATTTGGAGGCACCAAATATATCAAGGCACCAAAAATAAAAACAACTTGCTTCTGGGAATGAAAAAGGAAAGCTAGGATGACACCAATGCCCCTTCCTGCTCATTCTAGTCCTGATTTCAAGGTAGAGGATTCTCAGCATCCGGACTCTGGGTGGTGCTGATAAAGGGTGAGATATGAATGGTCAGGTTGACGGGGTCTTGGCCATTCCTCAGCTCTGATTTTCATGCTGACTTCTGTTAGGGAAATCAACAGCCTGGCCCTTAAATCACCTGAACAAGCATAAACCCCCCTCACCCCTCAAAGCCTGGAATTCATTCATCACTCAAGTTCCCTGCGCTCCTCTCACTCAGGAACGCAGGACAGAAGGGGACCAGCCCACGGGGAGGCCAGGGGGAAGTTCCTCCCACTTTTCTGCTGTCTTGCCTTCTTTTCCTGAGTTTAATGCATGTCTACCACTTCCTTTCAACTCAATGATTAAAGATTATATACTCCGGGCTGGAGATTTAGCTCAGTGGTTCTGGTAACTGCCTCGCAAGCACAAGGTCCTGAGTTCAGTCCCCAGCACCACACACACACACACACACACACACACACACACACACACACACACAGATTATGTACTCCTCCTTTTTTTCAAAATCCCAGCCACCTTTTTTTCTCCTTCAGAATGAGCCCCTTGTAAGTCTCTCCACGCTTCACTTCCAAGGAAAAGGCCTTGCTCCTTTCTTTACAGCACATAATACACATTGATCCTTGGGAGTCAGAGAGGCGGGTGGTTCTGAGAAGCACCTACACAGCCAACCTGGCTCAAGAAGAGCATGGGGGCCAGGCGTGGTGGCACACGCTCATAATCCCAGCACTGGGGAAGCAGAGGTGAGAGGATCACTGCAAGTTCAAGACCAGCCTCTGCTACATAGTGAGCTCACGTCCAGCCTGAGCTACATAGTGAGACCTTGTCTCAGAAAACAAAAGAAAATAAACAACAGCACAAGGGTAGTTAACACAGTAAAGACAAAGACAACTGTAGTTTTTCCTTGTATTGAGGACTTAAGTAGCTCCTCTGTTTTCTAAATAACTACATCAGCACAAATAACGTGCTTTATAAAATTAATCCTTGGCAGAGAAAATTAACATTTTCCACCAGCATGGAAGGAAAGCCAGTGGTTCTAAGTATCTTAGTGGTCAAGGACTCCCGAGATTCTCATGGAAGCTATGAAGTCTCTTCCCTAGAAAACTGCAAATGGACACAAAATTTCACCCAGGGCAGAGGTCTTTGTGAAGCACTCCTGCAGTCCCCAGACTATAATCCCTGTGCCGGGCATGGCCGTGTTGAGCTGGATACCATTATCCCCGCCTTGTAAACGAGGCAATACAAAGGTTCAGTCATAAGTAGTTCTTGCAATAGACCTAATATGTGTTCCTCCAAATTCCTACTGAAAGTGAATCCCCAATGTGAGGTATTTGGAGGTGGGACCTCTGGGAAATGCTAAGTAATAAGGGTGAAGCCCTGAAGAATGGGGTTGATGCCCTTAGAAAAGGGGCCCCGAAGAGATCCTGTGTCCCTGTACCATGTGAGGTTACAGGGAAAAGGCAGCCGTCTACGAGCCTGGAAGTAGACCGCATCCGACACCTAATCTCCTAACTCCTTCATCTTAGACTTTGCAGCCTCCAGGTCATGAGAAAATTTGTGGGCTTACTCTCTTGTTTTGCTTTACTTCGCTTTGCGGAGGAGCACTCACTATGTTGTCCAGGCTGCTCCTGAACTCCTGAGCTCAAGTGATCCTCCTACCTCAGCCTCCCAAGCAGCTAAGACCATACACAAAGGCACTGCGCCCAGAGTTGTGTTTAGACGTCTATGGCATTCTGCTATAGCAACCTGGATAGACTAAGAAAGTAGCAGGTATACAATGAAACAAGGTTTATTTATATACTGCCCCTTCCATTCCCATATAAAAATATCATCCAATTTCCGGTAACTGTCATCCATCTCCTCATCCCCTCCTTTCTTTTCTTCTTTTTGCAATACGAGGCAATGAACCCAAGGACTGACACAGGCGAGTGCAGAGGCTCTGGGCTACATCCCCAACCCTTTTAGATGGTAAGACAGGGTCCCCCCTAAGTTGCTCGGGCTGGCCTTGAATTTACAATCCTCCTGCCTCGGCCTCCCAAATAACTGGGCCTACAGGTGCACACCGCTACTCCCAGTGGGGCTCTTAGGTTTAACTGAGGAAATAAAAGCTTATGTGAGAAACTGAGATCAGTTCAATTCATTGCAGACTCAGGCACAGAACATCAGGAAGCTCAGAGGCCCAGCAGCTCTGATAGCACTTCTAATCTGCCCAAAGCCGGACACTTCCTGAGCCTACCCACCCACCCAGCTGGAAACCAGTAGAAGAGGGATGTCTCAGGGCTCCCGTTGCTCAGCATGAAAGGCAATCCACCTGAGAAACAACCCATCCATCAAATGTGAACCAGAGACCAGTCAAAGCCTACGGATATGAAACAAAAGAAATTTAATTTCAGGATATTACATGAATATAAAACACAATGCATATGTTTCTGTACAATACATTTTATATATACATACAGTCAAACAAAAACGAGAAAGAAAAAAGTGTAAGGTTCTCTTAAAAACACAGTTAGGTTTTCAGTGAGCTCAGGGACAGGGCAAAGGAAACTGCTCCAAAGACAGGCGCCCTGGGGTGACGGCATGTTTTCCTGGCAGGTGGTGCTGGTCCCTAAACATGTCAGAGGCATGCTCAATGGCTCTTCAGCACAAGCTCTGGCCTCACACTCTCTGGTTTCCATGGTAACCCAAGCACTCCAGCTATCTGCACCCCACCTCCTCACTAGTCCACCTCCAACACCTCCACCCTGATCTCAGCATTAGTCGTCTAGTAAGCCAGCTTTCCATTGAGTGTGTCCTGCTGGTTAATCACCGCTGCACCCCAAAGCTTTGTGTCTTTGGGACTCACATCTTTCCCAAATCCTGGGCATCCAGTTTTAGATGCAGGTCTTATATTCAGTCTAAAACCTTCAGGGCAGAGGAAGGAAAGGACAAGGCTCTCTCCTGGGGCAAGTGTTCTGGACAGAGAAGCCTCAGGATGGGTGCCATCACCTTCCGGCTCTCTGGAGGCACGCTACAGCATGGCAGGGATGGACACGCCACTCCCAAAGCTGCGTCCTACTGCATGGCACATGGCACGGTCCCAGAGATCACAAGTCTCACTGGAAGGCAGGATTTTAAACCATACGCTACCTACCATACGCAGGGCCCAGTGAGGGAAGCTGAACAGAAAGATTCCACTCAGGAGCAAAGAGTGGCTTTGCTTTGACACCACGGTCAACTGGCTTCCTCTGGGCCAACAACACAGTCACTCTGCCCCACCCAGTGGTGACCATGGTCAACCCTGTCCCACCCACCCCATCTCCTGAGGGTGGCCCCTCATCGTTCCTGACTGACCCCGGAAGGACAATCGGGGAAAAGGGCTTTCCTCTGAGCAAGATGAGCGAGCTGAAGTTCCATTCGGATTCACTGCCTGCTCCTCTGGGGTGTTCCGGCACTCAGGTGTAACCCTCTGCCGCCACCACAGCGGGGCTTTTCAGACCAGATTCTCTGCTCCCAAATGCCAGTCATAAGCGGGAGAAAACTCAGTGCCTGTGACTTCCGCCAGTTCACAGTGAAGCTCACCCCAACAGATCTGAACCAAGTGAACGGTCTCTGCTCATGCATTTGTGTTTCCCTGCCCCAAACTGACACCACTTCAAAACCTACGGCAACTGACTCCAGAACAAATGAAGCTTTAAAAATCACGAGAGGCACTTCCAAAGAAACTGCTCCAATGTAAGAAATAAACACAACAAAACAGATTCTTATAGGTAGAAAAAAATAAATATTGGCTCAAAAATACCTGCCTCCTAAGTCATAAAGGAGATGGTAGCCTTCTGTGAAAGGCAAAAGGGTTTTTTCTGAGTTTATCATAAGATTCCACAGGATGAGAATAGTCACAGATTATAAGATAGAAAATTTTGCTGCTTATTCTTCAAATTTGGTTTCCAGCCAGATCCCAGCCTCTACAAAAAGAACAACCTTTAATCTCCCCAAGGCAAGGGTCACCATATATTCAATAAATAAACACACAGACCCACAGACACACGTAAACTGCCTGAGCATGTGCACATGGCAGACACCTCTCTTGTCATCCTCACCCCAGAACTGCCGGCCCCGGCTGACCCCTTAGCATCGCCTAAGTCTCAGCCACGTCTCTCCAGCAGCACAAAACTGACTAGATGACAAGCAGGCAGCGACGCTGCTCGGCTCCCCAGCCGGTGCCAGACCCCACCCCGCTCCAGGAGGAAGCACGCTGAAAGGAGCAAAGGAAAAGTGCCACATTAGAGAGGAACACTATTCTGACTGGGTGTTACTGAAAGGGCTCCTCGATTTGCTGTTACCTGACATAAGGAAAAGCACTTTTTCTCAGTAAGAAAAAAAATTACATGAATTTACTTATGAATATTTCAATGACTGACCTAAGACTGCCATACAGTAAGGGGTTCCTAAGCAGTTTTATACATCTATACTTTTATTGCCCCAATCTATCATGTTGAAAGGCCAAATTTTACATTTTCTTCACAAATGGGACAATAGCACAAAAGAAATGGTACAGTACGGAAGAAAGAGCTGACAGTCAAGACACCAAGCCAAACTCTGCTATTCCAGAGACATCTTTCATTTCAGCCATAGTGCAGCACTTTTAATTGCTTAAAGGTAGGTGAGCAAACAGTACTTTGCTAGGCACCTTCCTTGCCACAGCAGGCCTGAGTCAGCTCCAACACACTGGGTAGGAACAGTATGAGCCAGTATGAGCCAGGCAATAGTATGAACCTGGATATTCTCACCCGCTACACACGGCTCTCCAGGCAACGCACCCTCCAAATATGACCAATGCAGCGCTGCTGCTCACCTCAAACCCGTGTAAACATACCAGCACAAAGCAAACACTCACATCTCCCTGCTGCTACTGTGCCCATTCTGCCAAGGCCAAGGCAAGGGAGCAATTGCTCTCGAGCCCTGGTGATAAGCCACTACTGCTTCCAAACAAGAACACCCTCTCCTCCGACCCTACGGGCCTGCGGAGCCTGTCCGCCCCTCCAGCTGCACACCTGGCTCCTGGGAGGCCACAGGAGACTCCACGCTGTCAGTTAGTCCCTACCCAGGCACAGCCCAGAGCTCCCTGTCACACACAAAAAGCTCCACAAACCTCTGTAAGCTCGTCAGTGACTTCGGGAGTCAGTAACTTGGCACAGAAGAATTTACTCAGTGCCAGAGGTGTGGATAAGCAAATACGGAGTGGAGGAAACGACTTCAGCACCATACAGTTTTTTCACATCACTAAGGAAAGAGCAAGTTTTGAGGAGATGAAAAAGGGAGGAGAAAGGGAGGGAAACAGCTTAATAACTGAAATTTCCTAAAATATTGTTCTGAATTCTCTTTTTTGACACTGGAGGTCAACACTATACAATTTTGGACCCAAAATGATAATTTAAAAATTTCTGAGAAAGCTGTAAAATCTTTGAAGACAAATGAGATAATGAAGAATATGACCTTATAAGATAAAGAACTTTCACAGAGCCTAAGGTGAAAAGGGATGAAAAATCTCCCAACTTACAGCCCATTTTGATTAATCCCCCTAAAGTGGATTTTAAAACAAATAAACAACAAACAAGTAACATCAAAACATGAAAAGAATCCAAAATATCAGTTAAAAAATAATATCAATCCATTAGGGTTGACAGTACCTTTCTTTTTAAAATGGCAATTGAGCACAAAATGGCCCATTTTTGAAAAGAGAACTGGTCTAAAAACACTGACTGAGCACTGGACGTGCCCTGGCTCTGCCCCTTACTGCACTGTGCATGCTGTGGCGGATTAGTGGTTTCTCATAATATTAAAAAGAGAGGGGGAGCCCGGTATTCCAAAGGCACAGCTTGCAAACGCCATCCAGTGAGTTGGATTAGAGGCAAGAGCTTGGTCACAGGATTAGTTGGCTATCTCAGTTCAAACAGCAGCAAGCTGGCTACAAGTCCAAGTTTCACTATGAGAGGAATTGACACCTGGCCCCCTAAGCGCTGGGTGGAGGACAGGAGAACTCTGGATCCTTCAGAGGAATCCTAGGTGAAGGAGAAACAAGAGTATTAGATTTGGTTATAAATATTACCTTTTGCAAACATTCCACATAAAAGATACAGAATGTGTAGTAAGTATTTTCCCGAACTTGAGAATTTGACTCTCTCCCAAGAAAGCCACCTAGTCTGCCTGATCATTCGTTCATCTTACTGGCGAGAACTCCTGCATGTATTAAGTGGACATTCAGAGCCAGGTGCTGCTCTAAGTTCTTTACACATTACCTTGTGCTTCCTTACAACAACCTGTGCAACTAACCGCTGTCATGCGGGTGAAGAATCTGTAGCTTACACAACTGAACTTCCCTGGGACATGAGGCTATCGCGCAGCAAAGCAGGGAATGGGCCTCCTGAGTGAGTGCAGGGCTCGCGCTCTCACCACCACTGCCTCTCACAGCAGATGTACCCGAAATGGCCATGGGCCAAGGCAGGAGACAAAGGGCTACAAACATGTTAAGTCTCCTCAACACATATCTAAACCAGATACAGAGATGAAGAAAATACCACAAGTCATATTAATAACATCAGTCAGACTTCAAAGCAAAAAAAAAGAATTCTATCTGGCTGGGTCAGCAAGCAGCTTCAAAGAGCAGGTGGAATTTAGGCTGCTCTTAGAAAAACAAGATTTTCATTGCAGAAAAGTAGGTACTAAATTACCAGTCATCTAGGAACGACTTTCCCTATTCTCCTCAGGATACGAGTATTAATGCCTGGAGATATTTTTCTTTGTCACATTGGGCAAAGGGTGTCAATGTCCTCTGAGTGGACAGAACTCAGGGATGCTGCTGAACACCCTACAATGCTAAAGACAGCCTCCAGAGCAAGTAACTAGTGACCCAAAATGTCAGCAATGCAAAGGCTGAGACTCTCTTTGCTGGATAGAAGTGTTTTTTTATTATACTGTTGTAGAAGATAATAAAACTACATTAACCTCTTCAAAGAATAGTTGTTACTTTTACCAACAATCAGTATCAAAACCCTAGCATTGTATACATTCCTGTGGGAAAGAAATCCCTGTCAGGTCCTTGGGCTTGGAGGCTTGGAAGACAAGAAGCCAACTTGGACCTAGAGATGCTATTTGGGGAAAAGTTACCACTTCCTCTGGAGGCTAAAGCAGGTGGATCACAAGTTCAACTTAGCAAGACCCTGTCTCAAAATAAAATTTTCAAAGGACTGAGGATGTAGCTCAGTGGAACAATACTTGACTAGCATGCTCGAGGCACTCAGCTCAATCTCCAGTACTGAAGAAAAAAATATACTGCATTAACAATAATAGAAACTTGGGCAGGGATTTAGTTCAGTGGTTCCAGCACCTGCCTTGCAAGTGCAAGGGCCTGGGTTCAATCCCAGGTAACCACATAAGACAAGCCAGGCATGGTGACTCACGCTCACCAGCAATCAGTGCCATATACCACAGCGTCGGGCATAGTGGCTCATGTCTGTAGTCCCAGCACTTGGGAGGCAAGGGCAGGAGGATTGCTGAGTTTGAGCATGAGCTCAGCGCTAGCCTGCACTACAAAGCAAGACCCTGTCTCAAAAAAATAACAGTAATAATAATAGAAACTTAAACTTGAGCGTGGTGATACAACCTTCTAGCCCCAGTACTCTAGAGGCTGAAGCAGGAGGAACGCCATGAGTTGGAGGCCATCCTATGTTACATAGTGAGTTGAAGGTCAGCCTAAACTACATAGAGACCCTGTCTCAAAAAACAAACAAAAAAAAACTTTAGCAGACACTTTAGTGGGTTCATAGACTGTAAGCCAAGACTCCCTGTTCTAGCAGATATAGTGGTGTATGCCTGTGACCCAAGCCACTCTGGAGGTTGAGGTAAAAGGATCAAAGTTAGAGCTCTTCCTGAACAACTTAGCCAGATCTGTCTCAAAATTAAAATAAAGAAGGTAAGGATGGAGGGATGTAGTTAGTGCAAAAGCTCTGAATTCAATTTCTAGTACTGAAAAAATTTTAAAAGGGGATGGAGATTTAACTCACTGGTTCTGGTGCCTGCCTTGCAAGCACAAGGTCCTGAGCTCAATCCCCAGTACTATCAAAAGATAAGAAAAGAGGGCCAGGGACTTAGCTCAGTGCAGCTGCTGCCTGCCTTATAAGTGCAAGGTTGTGAATTCAATCCCAGTACCGCAAAAAAAGGAAAGAAAGAAAGAAAGAGAGAAAGAGAAAGAAATAGAAAGAAAAGAAAAAAAGCACCCTGTTCTGAACATTCTTGGGGAAATACTATAGTGGCTTATTTGTTAAATTCTTTTCTTCCTTTCCAAAGTAGAATTGTTAGATAGGATTTATTATTTCTTATTCATCTTCAAAAATGAAAATGGCAAAAGGTATAACATATGCATAAGAACATATCCTTCAAAAGTAACTTATGCTTGGTTTTAACTCACAAACATATAGGATAAAAATATCTACAAATAAATAACTCAAATGCTGATCTTGCCTCAATCAGTGAACCCTGTCTAAAGTCAGAAGCACTGAAGACAGAAAAGAGTTCAGATAATTCATTCAAACATAAGTAACATGACTATACTAATATCTAGTGTTCCAGAAAAAGTAAAGGTTCGCGCGTGAGAGAGATATAGAGAGAGAGAGAGCGGGGAGAGGGGGAGAGAGAGAGAGAGAGAGAGAGAGAGAGTGTGTGTGTGTGTGTGTGTGTGTGTGTGTGTGTGTGCATGCGTTTTCTATCGCTGATGTCTCACACAGTACTGATGCTGTCTAAAGCCCAAGAATACTTCATCCAGCACATGAATCCTGTATCACAAGGCCGAGTCTGATCTGGTTTTCTTTAGTAACAACCATTACAACTTGATGCTTTAAGAATTATAATGTTTTTGCAAAACATTATTTCAACTGAGTCTCATGTTAAACCTGTGCAATAGATTTAACTACAAAATGATTATCCTTTATCTGAACCTCTTGGAATCACAAGTTTCAGATTTTGGAGATGTTTGGATTTGAGGATATTTGTAAATCACTTAAAAACCCTAATCCAAAGTTTTGAAAGCCAAAATACTTAGGAATGAAAAAGTTTTAGACACCTAGAGCATCTTAGCTTTCAGAGTTTTGGACTGAGCGCTAAATGTTTCAGTCTCATTTTCAGAGGAGGAAACTTGAGTTCTAAAAGAATGAGTAATTTGACTGGATAAAAATGATGACTAACACAAATCTCATGATCTTTCTTTCCAGTGAGTCACTGGCTCCTTCAGAGAAAGACTACAAAAAAATCATCAGTCTCAGCATTAAAGAATCCATTCTGGACTAAACAGCCATTGTATAACATGATTTCCAAGATTCTCCATCACCTAGGAAGCTTCTCTGATTAAATTAAGGTTAATATCTAAACAGAAAAAGAACCATTCATACTATGACCCTACATACTGCTGCTCTTGGTCTCAAAATACATTTACTCTTAATTCGCTTAACAAGCACTCTTAAGATAGCCCATGCCTGTTATGCCTGTTGAAGATGGCGGGAACCAGGTAGGTCATCTGTTCGAAGCTCTACCACTCAATACCTATGGCAGTATGGAGTAGTATACCCACGTAATGAAGGAATTCAAGGATTCTAATCAAGAAATTCAGCCAGGCATTGTGGCTCACGCCTGTAATCCCAGCACTCAGAAGGCAGAGGCAGGAGGGTTGCTGTGAGTTCGAGGCTCGCCTGGACTACATACTGAGCTCAGGGCCAGCCTGAACTACAAAGTGAGACCCTGTCTCAAAAAAAAAGAAAAAGAGGGCCGGGGAGTTAGCTCAGTGGTTCTGGCGCCTGTCTTGCAAGCGCAAGGACCCGGGTTCGATCCCCGGTCACCACATACCATACTGGGCGTGGAGACTCAAGCCCAGCAGCAACCAGTACCACATACCACAGTGCCGGGCGTGGTGGCTCACGCCTATAATCCCAGCACTCGGGAGGCACAGGCAGGAGGATTACTGTGATGCGAGTTTGAAGCTGAGCTGAGTGCCAGCCTGAATCACAAAGTGAGACCCTGTCTCAAAAAAAAAAAAAAAAACCTAAAAAAAAAAAAGAAAGAAAAAGAAATTCAAAGACCTGGCCTTGTCATTTTTATATTCTTTCTGACTACAATTATATTACCCTGAGAATTGAAAACAAATACTGTGATTGACCTCATGAAGAAAGGAACATACCTTTCTTCCCCTCCTTCTTCCCCTCAGACCATTTCAATCTTGTTGGTGTCATCATAATGGTGGGAGAGCTAGAAAACAACTGTAACAAGAAAATGTTATGGACTAATCAGTGATACAGACACTTACTAAAAGGAATAATTTGTTCACTCATTTTCCATGTGAGGAGTTTCACCAAGACGGACATATTTGTACCATTAATCTTAACTGAGTTCTGACCATTTAATGAAGTAGCTATGCCTGAGATACCTTTAAGAAGCATCTCACAGACAATGCTGAGCCAAGGAGGCTCACATGTTCCCGGCCCTGGGAGGCCTCCCAAGGAGAACTAACTATACCTTCCAGCACTTGTTTCTAGGCCATTGCATTGCACTGGTCACCGTGGTTGTGACTAGCTATAGCCTTCTTGAACTCAAGATGTGTACTAAATGATCCAAACCACTGAGAGAAGATTATATACATAAAAGGATTGAAAAAAAAGTCAAACAGTTAAATGTTAAAAATCACTGAAAACATTTGAATGGCAAGAGAAACACAGTAATCCAAATATCAGTTTCTCCCTATCTACAAATGTACACACCCAGCAAGTCCACAGAACGGTATCTTACTAAGTTCAGGTTTTCTTTGCTGGCACTCTTCAATTCACCCATGGCCACAGATTCTGGAGTAGGGTACTTGTTTTTCTTTTCTGACGTCATCTGATTTCCCAGGACTTTGCGCTGATTTAGGAGCAGAAAAGATTTGATTTATGAACACTTCCTGTATCTCTAGGGTAGGTGTACTAGCCTTCAAAACCATAATTTTCTTTTTTTTTTTTTAGGTTTTTTGAGACAGGGTCTCACTTTTGTATTTCAGGCTGGCCCTGAGCTCAGCCTCAAACTCACATCACAGCAATCCTCCTGCCTCTGCCTCCCAAGTGCTGGGATTACAGGCGTGAGCCATCACACCCGGCACTGTAGTATGTGGTAATAATTGCTGCTGGGGTGAGTCTCCATGCCCAGTATTGTTATGTGGTTACCAGGGATCGAACCTGGGCCCTTGAACTTGCAAGACAGGCGCTGGAACCACTGAGCTATATCCCCGGCCCAAAACCATAATTTTCTTAAGTTAAAAAAATCATTCTGACAGCTTCCACATGTACTTCCCTGACACCTCATAAGAAAAATGAAAGAAAAAAGGCCAAGCATATACTAAAACAACTGAAATCATTGCTTTTCTGTAATCACCTTCTTACATACTTAAAGAGCTGAGACATTAGAAGCAATTTTATAGCAACAATTTTTTTTTTTTTTTTGAGATAGGGTCTCGCTTTGTGGTTCAGGCTGGCCCTGAGCTCAGCCTCCAACTCACATCACAATCCTCCTGCCTCTGCCTCCCGAGTGCTGGGATTACAGGCGTGAGCCACCACGCCTGGCACTGTGGTATGTGGTACTGGTTGCTGCTGGGTGTGGGTCTCCACACCCAGTATTGTTATGTGGTTACCGGGGAATCGAACCCCGGTCCTTGCGCTTGTAAAACAGGCGCCGGAACCACTGAGCTAACTACCTGGCCCTATAGCAACAATTTAAATGAGGTAATACAGGCCAATTGCAGTGTTCCTCTGAAACCATAAAAGAAACATCAGCTAGGAATGGGAATGCAGCACAGTGGCACTGTGCCTGCCTGGCAAGCCTAAATCCTGAATTGAGTGGGATCCCTGGTACTGAAAAGGAAGGAAAGAAGAAGAAGGAAGAAAGAAAAAGGAAGAAGAAGGAAGAAGAAAGGAAGAAGAAGAAGAAGAAGAAGAGGAACAGGAAGAGGAAGAAGAAGAAGTGGAGCAGGACGAGGAGGAAAAGGAAGAGGAGGAAGCAGAAGAGGAAGCAGAAGGAGAAGAAACGTCAGTCTCTCACCCATATAAACTTACTCCCCTGAAGTCTATTACCTCTGGTAACTGTAAGAGTCCCCCCCACTTCTCTAGTAAAGGAAATAAGGCTGTTCTGCTCTAAGGTTTTGCTTCCCTATCATTTCCTCACACAGAACTGGAGAATCTGGAGAAATTCTAAGAAATCCTAATATAGCCACAGAGGGTACAGGCCTCCCTGACAGGATCACATGACTACACTGCCAGTCGGAACAAGACTAAAGGCCTTTTCGTCTCTGAACAGTTTAGAAGCTGATGTAACCTACTATAACAGCTGACAGTGACAATTTTACCATCTTTGAGAAATCTTCCTTTTTTTCCCTCTAAAGAATCTGAATTCCAAAAAAGGAATATGTAAAAAGTTAAAAGATTAACTCTACATTATAAATCTCAATAGCAATATTCAGGATATTCTGATTAGTAAATTAATTTACATGAGGAATTCTGGAAGGAAAAAAAAAATCTAGCCAAAAAGGTATCAAAGCAAGATAGATGCCAACTGCACCTTAATAAAGCTGAGGAGGGATAATTTTTTAATTTTCAAATGAAGGATAGAAATTGCTAGAAATAACAAAAACACAGAAATGCTGGAAATAATACCAACACCATACCCTCCTTTCAGAGGTCAGATATCACCTGAACGGATGCTGAAGTGGGGGTCCCACAGGGGTGGCGGTAAAGCTTCCAATGAGCTGTTAAAAAAAAAAATCACACACTCCACTGCACAACTGCTGAGCAAAGCCTATACTCTCTATCAGCTCAAAAACCTCTGCATGTGGGTCGGGGATTTAGCTCAGTGGTTCCCACATCTGCCTGGCAAGGGCAAGATCCCGAGTTCGAACCCTGGTACTACATACCACAAGGCTGGGCATAGTGGCTCACATCAGCATTCAGAAGGCAGAGACAGGGGGGTTGCTGTGAGTTTGAGGCTGGCGTAGGCTACATAGTGAGTTCAAGGTCAGCCTGAACTACAAAGAGAGACCCTGTCACTAAAAAAAACAAACAAACAAATCTCTGCATGTGCAGCCAGGAGTAGCGGCTCATGCCTGTAATCTCAACACTCGGGAGGCAAAACCAGGAAGATTACCAAGAGTTCGAGGGTAGCTTGGGTTACATAGTGAGTTCAAAACTACTTAGCAAGACTCTATCTAAAAAAACAAAACCAATAATGATAATTTTAAAAAAAACTAAGCTGTTCTACTTATTAATAGAATAAGCTTCGTTATAAATTCTAAAATTCCAAATCTTCTTGGCAAAGAAGTGGGCAGCAACCAAGGAGGACACTGTGTACACTTTGAGCAATCACTGGCCAATACACCTAAAGCTAGTGGCAGAAGAATTCACCAAGACAGAAAACTATGCTATGTGCCCAGGGAGGTAGCTCAATGGCTCTGCACCTGCTGTGCTAGTACAAGGTCATGAATTTGATCCCCAATACCACAAGCAAAGTTTTAAAAATCTTTAAAAGAAAAAAGAGAACACTATATTATCTAGCTTCAGTTAAAGAAACACTTATTTGACAACAGCCCTTATCATTAATTTTTATAACAGGGAATGACAGTCCTTTCGAACTAAGAAGGAAAAAATGATAATAAACTGAGGTTGTTCATTTTATACTAGTAATGTCTTACCAGGCAAATGTACTTCTAGAGTTCTATAAAAGGAATTTTTTAAACTATGAAAATATACATAAAATTTCCATTATCCATTTTTAAGGGTATGATTCAGTGGCATTAAGTATATTCACAGTGTTGTACAACTATCACTCCACCATTTAGCTCCCTAATTCTTTTTATCTTCTCAAATAGAAACTCTATGCCAGGGATGGTGAACCTTTGAAAGACAAGTGAAGTGCTAAAACTGCAGCCCAATCCTTCTTACTGGGGTTGGGATGTAGTACTGTATTGGTGTCAGACGTGCCTGGCAAGCGCAAGGTCCTGAGTTCAATCCCCACTACCACAAAAAAAAAAAAAGCCAAACCCACTTACTAATCACAAAGTGCTACCACTGTAATTAAACTTGAATACTTAGGTTTTAGTTTAGAAAAATAACTCATACCTTACATCTTTAGTTTTAAAAGAAAGATAAAGTGTGTCATAGGTTCACCATCACTGCTCTGTATTAAAGATTCATGTCCCTGGATTCTGACATCATTCCACTGTTTGTCTCTATGGATTTCATCATTCTAGGTACCTCATGTAAGTGGAATTGTACATTAATTGCCTTTTTGTGACTGGTTTATTTTACTTAGCATAATATCTCAGGGTCCATCCATACTATAACATAAGTCAGAATCTTCTTCCTTTTAAGGACCCTTAATATTCTGTCAAGTGTATACACCACATTTTGTTTACATGGTAGAGTAACTTGTTGAAGAACAGTTTATTTGCTTTCACCTGCTGGTTACTGTGAGCAGTGCTGCTATAAACATTAAGCAAATACCTCCTCAAGACCCTATATTCAATTCTTTTGAGTATACACAGAAGTGGAATTTTTGAACCATAAAATAATTCTATTTTTTAATTTTTTTCAAAGACTATCCTATGATTTTCCATAGCACTTATACCATTTTATATTCCTACCAGTGTACAAAGGTTTCCATTTCTCCACATTCTAATCAATATTTGTTATTCTGTTTTTTTAATAATAGCTATCCTGGGGAGCATGAAATGGTGTATTCTCACTGTGGTTTTGATTTACATTTTCATATGATTAGTGATGCTGAGCATGCTTTCTTGTGTTTCCTGGTCATTTGTATATATCCTTCGGAAAAATGTCTACTAAGTCCTTTGCCCATCTTTTGAAGAGGTTCTTTTATGTTGTGGATCCACAAGATTTCTTTTACTGTGAAGTTATATTCTGGATATTCACTCTAAACCAGATATATGATTTACAAATATTCTTTCCTGTCCCTGGGGGTGCCTTTTCACTCTCTTGACAGTAAAGGAAATTTTGGGGTCAAAAAAACCTAATGTCCCAGAAGCTTTTCGCCCCAGCAGATCAAAACCAGAAGAATGCAAGACTCCCAGAAATGGTAACAAAAGCCAAAAATTAGAGTTGAGCGAATCTGCAGAACCAGACGTGGTGCATCAGACCTACGGTCCCAGCACTCGAAGGCTGAGGAGGAAGACTGTGAATCTGAAACCAGGCTCTGCAATAAGACCTTGTCTCAAAAAAACCAAAAGAAAGGAAAAAAGGAACTGCTAACAGTTGCTGCTAAAGGAAAAAAAGAATTATCAGACATTCATTTTTTTACAACCAAAGTTTAGTTTTAATCAAAGGGCTGGATCTAGGGTTGCTCAAATTATATATCCTACTAATGTTAAAACAAATTTTGAAAAAAAATAGTAGAACACTGAATAGTGGTAATCTTTCTCCAAATTAACCAGCACCCACCTATTAGTTTGCACATGGAAATTTGAACCCCATAACCCAGTTTTCTACTGCCACCTGACGGCAACATTCCTTAACTACAAGTTCAGATCATTAACAACCTGTAAACTGAATCTGCAGTGATGTCACCAATAGCACAGAAGTTGGATTTATTCTACAAACAAGATTTTTTTTTTTTGATTTTTTGAGACAGGGTCTCGCTTTGTAGTTTAGGCTGGCCCCAAGCTCATCCTCAAACTCACATCACAGCAATCCTCCTGCCTCTGCTTCCTGAGTGCTGGGATTACAGGCGTGAGCCACCTCGCCTGGCACTGTAGTATGTGGTACTGATTGCTGCTGGGCGTGAGTCTCCAAACCCAGTATTGTATGTGGTTATCGAGGAATCAAACACGGGTCCCTGCGCTTGCAAGACAGGCGCCGGAACCCTGGCCCTAAAAACAAGATTTTTAATGAATTTGATACAAAAGAAGGGAATATAACAATTAAAACATTAAGTTTACTAAAATCCATTTTCCTAACAATTTTCCCAGTCTCAGCTTCGTTACTTCTCCACTGGCTTGGCAATTTGCATAAAGAAGGATGTAGTACAAGGTAGATCAGAAAGTAAGAGACTATATAAACTGGTCAAGAATAAGACCTCTGGGCTGGGGATTTAGCTCAATGGTTCCGGCACCTGCCTTGCAAGTACAAGGTCCTGGGTTTCATCACAGGAAACCACATACAACAATGCCAGGCGTGGTGACTCACACCCAGCAGCAATCAGTACTACATACCACAGTGCTAGGTGTGATGGCTCACGTCTATAATCCCAGCACTCAGGAGGCAGAGGTAGGATTGCTGAGTTCAAGGCTGAATTCAGGACCAGCCTGAACTACAAAGCAAGACCCTCTCTCAAAAAAAAAAAAGAATAATGGGCTGGGGAGTTAGCTCAGTGGTTCCGGCGCCTGGCTTGCAAGCGCAAGGGCCCGAGTTCGATTCCCCAGTATCCACATACAATACTGGGTGTGGAGACTCACGTCCAGCAGCAACCAGTACCACACACCATAGTGCCGGGCGTGGTGGCTCACGCCTGTAATCCCAGCACTCGGGAGGCAGAGGCAGGAGGATTGCTGTGATGTGAGTTTGAGGCTGAGCTCAGGGCCAGCCTGAACCACAAAGTGAGACCCTGTCTCAAAAAACCTAAAAAAAAAAAAAAAAAAAAGAATAAGACCTCTGTCCTCAGAAGAGAAGGAAGGTCTGTTTCTTTTATTTCATAGAGTCCTTTCTCTATTTTGAAACACAGCAAAACGCACTGAAACAAAAGCTTCTCCAAATTCTATCTTCATTGTCTTACTAATTAACCCTCCTACTGAATCCTTAGGAACAGTAAAAAAAGTTTTATGCACTAGAAAAGTGTGCCAGGTGTGGCAGTGCACACCTACAATCTCCGCCCCCCCTACTCCGGAAGTGGGAAGAGGGCTGTGAATGCATGGTCAGCCTAGGCAACATGGTGAGCTCAAGGCCACCCTGGACTATACAATGAGACCCTATCTCAAAAAGAGAGAAGGGAGAGGGCAAGAGAAAGAGAGACTAAGAGTGGAGGGCGGGGGGAGAAATAAAAAAAGATAACTGGTAAGGGGGAGGAGGCAAGGTGAGACATGATGGGCTTAGTGCCACAAGTCTGTAATCCCAGCACTTGGAGGCTCAAGGAGGAAGACTGCCATGAGTCTGAGGCCAGCCCAAGCTACACAGTGATTTCGAGGCCAGCCTGAGCTACACAGTGAGAATCCATCATAGAAAACAAATAAGAAAAGAGGCAGACTTAAAACTCCTCACACTCAATACTGAAAAAGACAGCACAGCATACTTACCTTAATAAGCCCACTGAAGGATCGTGAACGGGCCCTCTTCTGCATCCGGGGAGTAGAAGATTCTCGTCCTGGTGTTTGGGTCAAAGATTGCTTATGAAACTAAAAGAAACAATGCACCTTTTATTAAAATTGTTCGGGGCCAGGAATTTGGCTCAGTAGCTCTATGCCTACTTGGTAAGCACAAGGTCCTGAGTTCGATCCCCAGAGAGAATTTTAAAAAATAGTCCCTATCAACAGTCTAGCTGGCTGCAGTTGATCCCAGCTCCCGAGAAGGCTGAGGAACAGAACTGCACACTCAAAGGAAATCTGGAAAACTAGCCAGATCCCATTTCAAAATAAAATAAAAAGGACTGAGGATAGAGCTGAGTTATAGAATACTTGTCTACAGTATATGAGGCTCTGGGTTCAATCCCCAGCACTGCCAAAATAATAATATCAATAACTGATGATGATGGTGATGATGAGAGACAGGGAAAGAGACCTCAGTCTGTGACAATCAACAGCTAAGTGTAAGTATAAGAAAAGTCCAGGAATAATTAAGTTTGTGCATCTGCTGTATACATTAACAAGCTGAGAAGCAGATACAAGGTGAGATGGAGCCTGGGACCCAGCTCATAGGTAGACTCCTGGTTACTATACACAAAGCCAATGGGTTCAATCCCCAGCACTGCAAAAAGCAAATAAACAAAGCTAGAAACTGTTTCCACAAAGAAACCAAAATGTATGTAAAAGATATGTGTGTAAAAGATACTATAAATATGTACAAATATATTCATAAGAAAAAGACCCAAAAAATGACCAAAATACAAACACTGGTGGAGCTAGGTATGGTGGCACACATCTGTAATCTCAGCACTCAGGAGGCTGAGGCAGGAAGATTGCCATGAGTTTGAGGCCAGCCTGAACTCCACAGTACATTCAAGGTCCGTCTGAACTACATAGTGAGACCCTGCCCCCCCCAAAAAAATTGGTGGAATGAGTGATTTTTTTTTTATCCTTGTCTGTAATTTCCTGTTTTTCTTTAAAAAAATGTTTTTCCCTTGTATTACTCTATCTTTTATTAGTATTCTTATTGAGAGAAGTCATTATACCCATCCTACATGAAACTGTTGCTTTAGCAATTCTATTTAATTATAGAAAATTAAATAATGGCTGGGGGTTTAGTTCAGTTGCACCACACTTGCCATGCAGGTGCAAGATCCTGAGTTCAATCCCCTGTATTGCAAAAAAAAAAAAGAAAATTAAATCACTAGCTTCCTTTGGATCCACAACAATACTCAGTCAGTATCCCGTATAATTCTAGTCACACAGCAATTTGTTAGATCTTAAATTCCAAACACAGCAACAAAAAACATCTTAATTGCTTAGAGTAACTCAGATCAACAACAAAAGAAACTTAATTCTTTTACACCCAACCCTCTGCTTGATATTAGGTATAAAATAAATGAAACCAAAAATAGACTCTTCCCCTAAAAAGGTCCTAAATTGAATAAGAAATAAGAGGCTGACTATTATAGTCTAGATTTAAAGCGCCCCCTCTGTGCTCATTAGAGCAGCACAGATACTAAATACCCCTCATCCCCAAAGTCCTTGTATTAAAAAGGCTTCATCCTCGGCTTCTGGTGCATTGGGAGGTGGCAGAACCTTGAAGAAAACCTACCAGAAGGATTAGTTCTCTAATGACGTGCCTTCAAAGAGGACCACAGAGTCCTGTTCTCTTCCTCTTTCACTCCCTGCTATGAGGTTACAAGTTCTGCCACATCCTCCTGCTACCATGAGCTGGCCTTATTTCAGGCCAAAGAACAACAGAGCCACTTAATCATGGACTAAAATCTGTAACTCAAAACAAACATTTCACTTAAACTGATTAGCTCAGGTATTTGCTATAGTAATAGAAAACCAATTCATATAGTGGCCCTGCCTATCCAGCCAGCATTCAAGAGTGACTGAGACAAAATAAATCTCCTGAGAAAGACGCTACCCAGTCACCAGGATTTGAGTACCATGCTTCGAGTACTCAACAAAGCAAAGATCTAATTTTGCTCCCATAACTCCAAAATAAATAAACTTAGCCAAAAGAATTCCTACTTTATAGTATCAGACTAGGACCTTGACTTATAATGCTTTACAACTTGCAAAGAACTCCATTACTAAGAAATACCACTTGCTAACCACTCTATGTACATCCTCTCTAAATGACAAAACAGATTCAGAAAGTCAAGTTATCTGCCAGGAAAATTCAACGTTTCTAATTTGAAACAATATATTGGAATTACTGGTTATCTTTAAGCAAACTTGATATACTGTACTACCAAAATTAGAAGCATTTTAACCACCTGGAACCTCTTATTTAACTGGAGAAATCCAAGAGCCTCTACTCTACCCTCCAGTCGGGCTGTAGTACACTGAGATTTCAGAGACAAGCTTGCTTTCTTGGCTGAGCCGAAGCCTGTCCCAGTGACAGCCCCAAACTCAGGGAGATCCTTAACAAGATTCTCCATGACCACAAACACAATCAGATTCCTGACTCCAGCCCTACTTCCTGCCTCTGGGCACCTGTCTAATGAGTTGTTTCTTCTTTGCTGACTCTGGCATGTTGTGAACGTGCTGGAAGAGCTCTCTCAGCGCCTCTTCTGTACGCTGCTGGACCTCCTCCTGCTGAGAGCAGGACTCTGCCTGGCTCCATTTATGAGATTTTGTCAGCGCGAAGGACTTAGCATGACATGAAGCTGTCAGGTCAAGGTCATCCTAAAGAAAATTTCAAAGAAATATGAATTAATTTATCTTTCTGGCTTTGTTTTCGAGTTCCCCCAAAAATCTAAGGTAAAAAGGCATGAGAAGATGGTATATACTCCTTCCTATATACGAGAATAGTAAAGGTTGATAGTCCTCTCCCACATCCTGCCCAGAGAACCTAATTGCATTTAGAATATTGCCACCAACAGCTATATTTACACAAGAGTCCAGTTTTCCAAACATCTTTAAAACACTTAATCTCATGTAATCTTCACTGTTATCTCACAAGGTAAGCAGGACAAATATCATCATTCCCACTGAAAAACTGACATTAAGAGCTAAGGATGTGGCTCAGCGGTTCCGGCACCTGCCTTTCAAGCACAAGGTCATGAGTTGGATCCCTAGTACCAAAAAAATATTTAAGGGGCAGGAGATTTAGCTTAGTGGTTCCAGGAATCTGCCTTGCAAGCACAGGTCCTGGGTTCATCCTGGTAAACCACACAACAATGCCAGGCGTGGTGACTCATGCCCACCAGCAATCAATAACACATACCACAGTGCAGGGCGTGGTGGTTCATGCCTGTAATCCTAGCACCAGAGAGACAGAGACAGGAGGATTGTTGAGTTCAAGGCTGAGTTCAGGACCAGCTTGAACTATAAAAAAGTAAAACTCTGTCTCAAAAAATGTTTAAGAACAGAGGGTAAGCTATAAAGTCACCTAAACCCTGAAGTGCCAGGCACACTGTGGAACACAAGGATGCTGCTTATTGGCCAGTTCCCTTTCCCATACATGACAATTTACTGTGACAACTACTGGGCAATAGTAAAGGAATAAAAGCAATAACTCTTTTTTAAAAAGCCGTATTCCAGTTAAACTAACTGAAATCAAAAATTGTTTCCTGAACATACCAAGGATTCCCTTAACACATCCCTGGACTGGCCTGAATCATCAGTGCACGTGCATGACTGTCCCAATGAGCAGAGTGGGATAGGCCCATCAGGCAACACAAATCACCCAATGGCACAGTCATGTCTGTACCACAGTGGTTCAGAGCTTTCTAGAAGTGAGACTTACAAATTGCAACCCTGTTGTGAACGTATTAATGATAGGGGGAAACAGATAGGATCAGAAAAAATAGCACAAGATTACAGCTTAGATTTCTAACAAGACAAACTAAACAGAATTCAGTGAAAAGTGGTAAGATTTTTCTAACTTTTCATCATTAAAACTCAACAATCTTCTTTTAACAAGCATCATACATTTCCTCATCTTAGATCCTTTGGTCTCAAGTCTTTTAGTCCTCTGATAATTTTATCATGCCACTGAATTTAAATAAGAATGAATTACATAAAACTGTAAAGGTCTACCTGTGGTCCTGAGGGAGGAAAAAAACTATACTTTTGTTACATTTGCTATACTCAATTGTATTTTTTTTTCTATTTTCCATGGCATCATTTGATTTTGTGATTTGGCTTTTGTTCTTTTTAAAAAATTATCCTAATCTTAACTCTCCTTGTTTGGATTAAGAATAGTTTCTTATTCACACTTACTGACTAAACTTTGGTATTTGAATATGGTTTGTCTCCCAAAGGCTCAATCCTGGAAGCTTCGCCCTCAGTGTCACGGTGTTGAGGTGGTAAAAGCTTTAAGTGGTGGGTCTAGTGCAAGGTAATTAGGTCATGGACTCCATCTTCAGGAACACATTCATGTGCTCCAGCAGCATGGGTCGGGTCTTAAGGGAATGAGTTAACTCCCTCAAAGGGTTGTTCTACAAAGAGGCCAGCCACATACTTAGTGTCTTTGGGATAGAGCTATTTCCCTTTTTACTTCTGTATTATACTGTGATATAGCTAAGGATGCCGGTGCCATACTGTTTGAACCTTCCAAACACCAGCATTATGGGCCAAATTAATTACATATGAAGAAAAAAGAAAGAAAAAGAGAAAGAGAGAGAGAGAGAGATAGAAAGAAAGAAAGGAAGCAGTTAATTTTGTATTCTTACCTTTGACAGTTGAGTTCTGGAGCCCAAATAGTGCAACCTGGCACATTCCCGAATATAAGCAGGAGCCTGAACAGAATATAAAAGAAAATCAGGACCTAATTCCTTCAGGTTCAAAACAAAAGAAATAGTTCTCAATATATCTGACAATAGATTGCTTGGAAAGTAATGTCCTACTCTACAGCTTCCCTTTTCATAACAAATAGATACCTTAACAATATGATGCAAAAACTGTGAGAAGATACCAATATAGTGGTTGCAATTTTTTTTTTTTTAGGTTTTTTTGAGACAGGGTCTCACTTTTGTGGTTTAGGCTGGCCCTGAGCTCAGCCTCAAACTCACATCACAATCCTCCTGCCTCTGCCTCCCGAGTGCTGGGATTACAGGCATGAGCCACCACGCCCGGCACTGTGGTATGTGGTACTGGTTGCTGCTGGGTGTGGGTTTCCACACCCAGTGTTGTTATGTGGTTACCAGGGAATCGAACCTGGGCCCTTGCGCTTGCAAGACAGGCGCCGGAACCACTGAGCTAACTCCCCGGCCCAGTGGTTGCAATTTTTTAAAAAAAACACTTGCTTGGGCTGGGGATTTAGCTCAATGGTTCTGGCGCCTGTCTGGCAAGCGCAAGGGCCGGGGTTCAATCCCCTGTAACCACATACAATACTGGGCGTGGAGACTCATGCCCAGCAGCAACCGGTACCACATACCACAGTGCCAGGCGTGGTGGCTCATGCCTGTAATCCCAGCACTTGGGAGGCAGAGGCAGGAGGATTGCTGTGATGTGAGTTTGAGGCTGAGCTCAGGGCTAGCCTGAACTACAAACAAGACCCTGTCTCAAAAAAAAAAAAAAAAGAAAGAAAATCACTTGCTTCACAAATAAAAGGTACCAAGTTCAAGTTCAATCCCTGGTACCAAAAATACATAAATAAAATATAATATATATACACTTGAGTTCCAGAGACAAAAATATAGACATTTTATAGGCATGGTGCCTCACACTTTAATCCCAGCACTTGGGAGGCAGAAGCAGGAGGATGCTGTGAGTTCAAGGCTTACCTGGCCTACATAGTGAGTTCAGCGCCAACGTGAACTACAAAGCGAGACCCTGTCTTAAAAAAAAAAAAAAAAAGAAAGAAAGAAAGAAAAAACAGTGACCAAGAGACAGATAGACAGACAGAAAGGCAGACAGAAAGAAATACAAATAAAAGAGAAAAAGGAAGGAGGAAAGAGGAACACAGAAGGGAAGCAGGCAGGCAGAAAGGCCTTGAGAAATGATATAGAGGAATTTATATGATCTACTGAAAAAGAAAAGTAAGGTACAGAACAGTCCTCCAATTACAGAAAGTAATTGTGAGAAAGAAGAGGAAATAAGAATGCACACACACACACACACACACACACACACACAGACTTCAGACTTGCTTTTACAAAAAAAAAAATACTAGGGGGTGGGGGATTTAGCTCAGTGGTACCAGAGCCTGCCTTGAGGCAGGCTCTAGGGCCTGGGTTCGATCCCCAGTAACTGCATACAACAACACCGGGTGTGGAGACTCGAGCCCACCAGCAATCGATACCACATACCACAATGCCAGGCATGGTGGTTTATGCCTGTAATACCAGTACTCAGGAGGCAAAGACAGGAGGATTGCTGAGTTCGAGGCTGAGTTTGAACTACAAAGTTCGACCCTGTCTCAAAAATAAATAAATAAATAAAATAAACTAGGGCCAGGGATTTAGCTCAAACGTCTGCCTGGCAAATGCAAGGTCCCGAGTTCAATCCCTAGTAACCACATACCACAAAGCTCGGTGAGGTGCCTCACACCTGTAATCCCAGCACTTGGGAGGCAGAGGCAAGAAGACTGTCACATGTTCGAGTCAGCTTGGGCTATATGGTGAGTTCAGAGTCAGCCTAAACTACAAAGTAAGACCCTGTCTTAAGAAAAAAAATACTAAGAAGATAAACCAGAAAATAAGGAAATTAGTTTGGGGAGGGACTGCAATTTGCATGAATATACTATAGATTCAAGAAGTTAAAATTATATCTACAAGGGAAAAATGTGAACAAAAACAAGAAAAAAAAGAACTAATCTGAATATTAAATTGATAAATGAGTGCAGAAAAATGAATTATTTCATTAAACTTTTAAAAACTGTATTCTGATGATAGATCCTTAATAGGCTACATTCAAGGGTAAAAGAACCATAAGTTAAAAGGTTTACTATTAGTAGTAACCATTATACTATTTTGAAACTAATCTAAGTATATTGTAGGAAAAAGCAAATAATACATATAAATACTATTAAAACCCAGAATTTGTAGTGTTCAAAAAAAAAAAAGAACTAGAAATATAAAATAAAAGAAATCAAGAACTAGGTATGACAGTGCACATCTGTAATTCCAGCACTCAAAAGGCTGAGGCAATAGGACAGCTATGAGTTTGAACCCAGCCTGAGCTCTACAAGTTCAAGGCCACCCTGAACCACATAGAGAGACAATGTCTAAAAAAAAGGCCAAGGAAAGCTCTAAGCTGTCAAATCTGAATTGATATTATTAAAATGAACTTATAATTTTTTTTAAAAAAACTTAAAAATCTATTGTCTAGTCCTCAAAGAACCTAGAAAGCATAATGATATCCCAGAAAGAATCAATAGAACATGTGCCATTCAAAGAAACTAGGGCTCTTGGTGAAAATAAAGATTGGATCCAGGACAAAGAAAGTACAAAGTGAGCTGGGGACTTTGCATGCCAGAAAGGAAACACTCAAACACTTATGGAGTCCTGTCAAAAAGGAGGAATGTGGTCTAACTCAGGGGTGGAGCATTTGCAAGGTCCTGGGTTGAACTCCCAGGACAACAAAAGAAAAAGCGTCACTATACAACCCAGAAATGCTAGTTCTAGATGTATACCTGAAAGAATAAAAGGCAAAGTTCTGAAGAGATACTTTATACTCATGGTTGTAGTGGAATTATTCACAATAGCTTAAACACGGAAGCAACCCAGGTGTATAAACGCAGATAGATGGATAAGTAAAATATGGTATATCCACAAAATGGGAATACTAAGCAACCCTTCAAAAAAAAATCCTATCACATGCTATAGTGTGGATAAAACTTGAGGATATATAAGTGAAATAAGTCAGTCATAAAAAGGTAAATAGTATATATTCCACTTATATGAACTAGAGTAGTGAAATTCACAGAGAAAGACTAGTAGCTAGGGAGTGGATGAGGGGGAAATAGAGAATTATTATCATTTAACCATATAGTGTTTCAGTTGTACAAAATGAGAGAATTCTGAAGACAGTAGTGATGGGTGCACACATTATGAATAATTATTAACAGATAATATATACAAGTTATTTAAAAAAACTTCTATACTATAAAATGGTTAAGATAGTAAATTTTTAAATATTTTACAATAAGCAAAAAAAAGATGCAAAACTGAATAATCTTAGAAATTCTCAGCTTGTCCAAATGGAAAAGATACTAAAATTAAGAGATTTATTCTCAAGAAAGTATACTCTAAAGGATATGACTATACAATCCTTTTCCAAACCTAGAAACATGAGAAGGTCAGAGTACTCAGTCATACAGGGGCCAAGAGTGAAAGAGTATACCTGCCAGATCACCTCATTTAAACCTTTAAAAAGCTTAAAGGTATTGTCCTTTCATCTCCTTAGCAGGAGACCAAAATAGAAGATTTATCTTCAAATGATGTGTTTATGTAACTTTTGTCAAATGGAATGAACCTCAATGAAATCCACAGAAGACTCACAAAGTTCTTCAGAAAATCATGTTGGCAGAACCACTGCCTGTTTGGATTAAAAGGACAAAGAACACAAAACAAAAGGGGGCAGCAGACTCCAAATTCAACTGGGAAGTAGTAGGCAGAACAAAACTAGGCAGCTGCCGGGCAGGGACGGGTTTGATCCCCAGTAATCACATAACAATACTGGGCGTGGAGGCTCACACCTGTAATCCCAGCACTCGGGAGGCAGAGGCAGGAGGATTGCTGTGATGTGAGTTGGAGGCTGAGCTCAGGCCCAGCCTGAACTACAAAGCGAGACTCTGTCTCAAAAAACCTGAAAAATAAAACCAAAAAACTAGGCAGCTGCCAGCAGCACGTGTTGTCTTTTTTTTTTTTGAGACAGGGTCTCACTTTGTAGTTCAGGCTGGCCCTGAGCTCACTATGTATCCCAGGCTAGCCTGGAACTCACAATAATCCTCCTGCCTGAGTGCTGGGATTACAGGTGTGAGTCACCACTATTGTATGTGGTTATCAGGGATCAAATCCGGGCCCTTGCACTTACAAAACAGGTGGCAGGGGTTTAAACCCAGGCCCTTGGGCTTGTAAGACAGGCACCGGAACCACTGAGCTAAATCTCCAGCCCTGTGCTGCCTTTCATGAGAAACAGGATGACTCAAGAACAGAGCTAATACTCAGAGGACTGAGACCTACTCAGCTTCTTATTCCTCCCCACCTTGTAGGACTTTGCCACTGTTCATTCCGAATAATAGTCCCTCAGGACCTTTCTCATCTAGAGGTCCATTTTTGCTTTTTATCTAGAATCTCACTTTGTTTCATCTTCCTTGTTCTGTTGTGAAACTGCCATCCCTTACTTACCTTAAAAAGTTTCTGGGAGTGTTTGATCATAAAAGCCATCCCATTGTTTAACTTTGTGATATTTTCCTGAAGGTCATTTGCAGTAACCTATTCAAAGGAAAAAAAGACCAGAAAGGGGGCTTTAAGGGCTGAGAGGCAGTACTTACCAATAAGTTTATTCTTTCACATACGTGATTATTTCTAACTCCAACAAAGGTATCTCTAGACATTTGATTCCAAAAACACTGGCTTTGGGTTCAGTAGGTTTTTACTAGATATGACATAACATAAGAAGTACATGGTGTCCCTGAAGCAACCAGGAAATACATGAGGACCAACTTCATTTCCTCCTTCTGCTGGATAATTGGACAAGCAAGCAAAGTTGCTAAAGAAAATCTAGCCTAGCATTCAAACAGGAAAGGAAGAATGCTGTCTGTACCTACTGTCAAGGACACTGCCTCTTCTGAGGAACTGGAGTATCTCCAAAGACAGAGAACTGCCAAAACTGATACCAAAGGTGACATCTGTTTCTTAAAAACACAGTCAGACTGTTATTGATTCCCTTCTCTTGTTTCTTCTGCCCATTTTTTTAAGTACTGCCCATTTTTTTCAGCACTTCTACTAGGTCCAAACTCTCACCTCAGCATGAATCTCTATTATTTGATGCATCTGCATTTCCTATACATACTTTTTTATTTCTAAAACCACAGCTCACTCCTTTTCTGTAGCTTTAGCTTGCTGTTTCTAAGATGCTTTGTGAGGAATGTGACCTCCCCAGAGTGGACAAGTTGGAGTTTCCTCTCCTCCCAACCCACACCACAGGCTCTTCCTGGCCCAAAACTTGCTTTTTTTTTTTTTTAATAGTCATTTCTTAGGTAAAATGTTCCACACAACCTTCTTTCCTTTTCTCATGTCTTATAATCTCAAAAATATTTTATATGACACTATAACCTATTGATCACTGTCTTTCCAATAACTGTCTGAAGTAAGTGGTAAAGCTACTGATACACACAGTTCACAGAATCTAAATATTGAAAGGTATAACAATGGGGCCAAGGGTTTAACTCAAGTGGTACTGAGCCTACTTTGGAAGCACAAGGGCCTAAATTTAATCTCAGTACCGCAAAAAAAACCCAAAACAATCAAACAAAAAAAGGTATAATAGGGCCGGGGATTTAGCTCAGTGGTTTCAGCGCCTGTCTTGTAGGCACAAGGATCCGAGTTCGATCCTCAGTAACCACATACAATACTGGGCGTGGAGACTCATGCCCAGCAGCAATCAGTACCACATACCACAATGCTGGGCGTGGTGGCTCGCACCTATAATCCCAGCACTCAGGAGGCAGAGGCAGGAGGATTGCTGTGATAGGAGTTTGAGGCTGAGCTCAGGGCCAGCCTGAACTACAAAGCCAGACCCTGTCTCAAAAAAAAAAAAAAAAAAAACCGAAAAAAAAGGTATAATAATGTAGGTAACATAAGTAGTCTGCAGCTTTCAAGCCAGATACCTTGCCTCACAATTCCATCAAATGATGAAATCTATATTATGATGTTACATACATGTATTAATTTCCCACAATGAATATAATTACTGTATACTGAAATTATATAATGGTAAAATTTTTTAAGCCTATATTGTGAATAAAATGAACTTTGTGCCTCCAGGTCAGATACGAGTTATCTGCTTAAAGCAAGCCATGGTGGCAGAGTCTATAATAGTGCTGCTATAATCCCAGCACTCTGGAAGACTAAGGCAGGAAGACTGCAAGTTGAAGCCCTGCCTAGGCAACTTAACTTAGCAAGACTGTCTCAAGAGAAAAAAAGTTTAAAAAAAAAATCAGGCCCAAGGACATAGCTCAATGCAAAGGCCTGGAGATCAATACCTAGTACCATTAAAAAAAAAAAAAAAAGACTTTAGTTAATTTACTTCTTAGGTAAGTGATTGAGTTGGCACATTCAGTTTTACCAAGGAACTGTATCTATGGGAAATAGGCTAGGACAGAATTCCTCCATCTGTCACTTATAAAGCTTGGTGACATTATCCCCTAAGATCAAATTCTAAATTTATACCATTTAATCTTCAGAAATTAATTTGATTTCCCAAAAAGGATATCCTGTTAAGAAATGCACAATGACCAGCCAAATGAATATTCTAGTTTACTGAATAGCTACAATTTTCTAGAGTTTTCACTAATAAGTTGCCATGCAGGTTTGCCAGAGATTGATTTATAAGTAAGGTTACAGGAATTACCTGCTCAGGTTGGATGACTCAGGAATGACTCATAGATGACTCATGAAAAAAGCAAGTTCCTAGCCTCATAAAGCTAAGACTACACCTTGGTCCCATGATAACTCACCAAGGTTATCAAGGACACAATATGAGTCCCAGCCCAAGAAAACAAAGCAATTTTTTTTCCCCCTCAACACTCACATTTTTTGGCCATAGGACATGGGGTGCAAACATAAGGGCAAGATTATAGGCAGACATTTTATTCTTGTCTTGTTTCTTGGCCGTCTGGTATAAGAGATCAAGTAACAACTTCAGCAAGTTACGATTAGGTGGAGGGAGAATGAGGAAGAGCAACTGGAGAGCCTCAATTTGCCGCTCCTTGTCTGGTGTATTGGTCTTGTTTCCTTTATCATCAAACTGCATCAAATCTTAGAACAAAAGAAATTTTTGAAGAAGAGAAAATATCAGCAAGAAGAAAAACCAATGCTGTTGCTGTTTTACTATTATCCTCCTCTCATTTCCCAACAAATAAAAACGAAACAAAACAAAATTCAAATGTTTTAGCACCCTACCATGTGTAAGGCCTTGGTTTGATCTCCAGCACTGAAAAAAGAAAATGGAAAGTACTTGAAGAAACATTTCTCCAAATAAAAGAGATGGACACGGTTCTTCACACCTGGAACACCAGCTATTCAGGAGAGAAGGATCCTAAGTTCAACGTCAGTCTAAGCAACTTAGTGAGACTCTGTCTCAAAATAAGATGAAAATAAGATGGTTGGAGTTGTAGCTCAGTGGTACTGCATTTGAGGGAAGAGAGGAAAGGAGAAGAAAAGAGGAAGGTAGAAGAGGGAAGGAAAGGGGAGGAAAAGAAGATAATAAAAAAGTGAAACAGCCAACAAGCATTTGTATGTTCAGTATCATAAGGTATAAAAAAATAGGGGCAGAGGGCCGGGGAGTTAGCTCAGTGGTTCCGGCGCCTGTCTTGCAAGCGCAAGGACCCTGGTTCGATTCCCCGGTAACCACATAACAATACTGGGTGTGGAGACTCACCCCAGCAGCAACCAGTACCACATACCACAGTGCCGGGCATGGTGGCTCACGCCTGTAATCCCAGCACTCGGGAGGCAGAGGCAGGAGGATTGTGATGTGAGTTTGAGGCTGAGCTCAGGGCCAGCCTGAACCACAAAAAGCGAGACCCTGTCTCAAAAAACCTAAAAAAAAAAAAAAATAGGGGCAGAGTCAGTGATTTAGCTCAGTGGCTCCAGCATCTGTCTAGCAAGTGTAAGGCTCTGAGTTTGATCCCTGGAACCACATACCACAAAGTCAGGTGTAGGGGCTCACGCCTGTAATCCCAGCACTCGGGAGGCAGAAGCAGGAGGATTGCTGCAAGTTCAAGGCTAGCCTGGGCTACATAGTGAGTTCAAGGTCAGCCTGAAGTACAAAGTGAGACCCTGTCTCAAAAACAAACTAAAAAAAAAAAAATAGGGGCTGGGGATATAGCTCAAGTGGTACTGCATCTTCCTTGAAAACACAAAGGCCTGAGTTTGATTCCCAGTACCACCAAAAAAAGAGAAAACATAAAACCATATTGAAATACAACTTTATACCCATTAGCATGAGTATGAAGACTACAACATAAATATTGGCAAAAATAAAACTAAGTCCTCCAACATTGCTGGGAATGTAAAATGCTATAACCACCTTGGAAAATATTTGGGCACTACCTCAAGAGTTAACATATGTCCCACTAATTCCATTCCTAGTTATATATCCAGGAGAAATAGAAGCAGGTCCACACAGGTCTTTTTAATAATGTTATACTTCCCCCACTCAGATATTTTGCAACTAGGAAAGATCAGCTGGGCAAGTCAGGAGGCTGAGGCAGGAGGATCACTATTAGTTTGAGGACAGTCTGAGCTACATAGTGAGTTCAAGTCTAGTCCAAACTACATAGAGAGACCCTGTTTAAAAAAAAAAAAAAGAAAGAAAGAAGTAGTGGGATTTAGAGCCCCAGTAGAGGAGCACAGTGCAGTGGTTCCACACAGGACGCTGTGGGGCCAGTGGTACCAGACCCTGGGGGAGGTCTTCATTGAAGTTCAGGTGCCACCAGGGCACTTAGCGCAGGACATCCAGTGTGGCCTGCAGAGCCTGCAGGTGGTGCTGACCACGGGTGGCTGTGAGATCCTAAATAGCAAAATCTGATTCTACAATAGCTGATGAGGGAACAAGGACTTCGGAGGACAGAAAAATGATGCGTACTATTCTTACTAAGACAAAGAGAGATACAGCAAACTGCAGGACTTCTAGAATCTGAATATGCTGCTGATCCTTGGGTGCAGGACCAAATGCAGAAGAAGCTTACACTGCAGAGGCTCCAGAAAGAAAATCCTCATTTAGATTTCAGTGCAGCAGAAATCTCAGGAAACTACAGTAAAGGTGGACCAGATTTTTCAAACCTTGAGAAGAAATTGCTAGTTTTTTAATGCTTTCTGTGGATCCTCACAAATGTTACCAATTAAATCAAATGAGCAGATTATGTAATAGAAGAAAACTAT
Organism: Petromus typicus; assembly: GCA_004026965.1. Lineage (NCBI taxonomy): Eukaryota > Metazoa > Chordata > Mammalia > Rodentia > Petromuridae > Petromus > Petromus typicus. The sequence goes on along the minus strand of PVIR01013136.1, from coordinate 8,853 downwards.
GGACGCCTACAGTTAACAAATTGTAAAATACATTTAAATATGGTTCCAAAATTGCATTTAAATATGATTTCATAGGAAATATGTACCATGAGAGCTATTCTATGGATATATGATAACTTTTGGACTTGCTTTTGCCCAACATTAAGTTTTATATGCTGTGTTTTAATAGTTTCATATTTAATTATATTTTTACTATGAAAAACATTACCAATACAAGTGATATGAAATGAAAGTGTACCATCAAGGAAAAATTGTTTTCTTTGCTAAGCATGATGCCAGAATGACATTCAATAAATTCTTCTAAGAGGCCGGAGAGTTAGCTCAGTGGTTCCAGCGCCTGTCTTGCAAGCGCAAGGACCCTGGTTCGATCCCTGGTAACCACATACCATAATGGGCGTGGAGACTCACGCCCAGCAGCAACCAGTACCACAAACCACAGTGCTGGGCGTGGTGGCTCACGCCTTTAATCCCAGCACTCCGGAGGCAGAGGCAGGAGGATTGCTGTGATGTGAGTTTGAGGCTGAGCTCAAGGCCAGCCTGAACCACAAAGCGAGACCCTGTCTCAAAAAAACTAAAATAAATAAATAAATAAATTCTTCTAAGAAGATAAAAAGAAGAAGAAAAAAGAAAAGAAAATCAGGGTAAATCATGCCTTAGAATGATTCTAAGCAGCTCCTACTGGAATCAGAATCATTGTTTCTACCCGAACAGGTCACACAGGCTATCAATAAAAATAGTCCCCCATATAAACAGAACTTCGAAGAAAACTAATGACCATCTACATACACAGTAATTCAGTAGACCTGAAAACAACTGTTGTGTGTTATATAAGCTATTCAACCTCAGTAAGAATTTCAGGGTTAGGAAAGTCAGGTACATTTCCAGAAAATGTTCCCTATTAATAGGAAATTGAAAATAAAATCCCAGGTATCAGCAAAGCATATCAAACGCTGCAGCTGTGCCACTCCTTAATATGTTCTCAAGGAACTGTGACTCACAGGGCAGTGAAATGGGGCAATTCAAATGCTACACTAAATGAATGAATTCAACAGGAAAGCAAAACAAATAACACAAACATTCTTCATGCTAATATAGAAAAAGAAAATATCAGTATTTTCTAAATCACTCTCAAAGATCTGTTAACAACTTTATTTTTCCAAAAATTAACTGTAAAATTATACAACATTCTAGTGATATTACTTATTCATATAAGGTGGATTGGTACTAACGTATTTTTAAAGAATTCAATTAATACCGCTCAGTGGCACAGCACTTGCTTAGTATGCACAAGCCTTGGTTTAGATACCTAGCACGGTGGGGGAGCAGAGAAGAAGAGAGACATACCAGCCGAGCATGATGGTGGCTCGTGCCTATAGTCCCAGTACTCGGGAGGCTGAGGCAGAGGACTGCCATGAGTGGAGGCCAGCCTGGGGTACACAGTGAGTTCAAGGCCAGCATGGACTGCATAACAAGACTTTGTCTCAAAACAACAAACACAAAAAGAGGAAGAAAGAAGGAAAGGAAGGGAAGAAAGAAAAGAAAATAGGAAAAAAAGTAGGGAAGGATGGATGGACGGAAGGATGCGGGAGGAAAAAAGAAAAGGAAAAGAAAGAAAACTAAGCAGATTTTAAAAATTCAAAACTAACTTTACATAGTACTTTTTAAATTATTTAAAGAAAAAGCCCTTATATCTATTTTTTTAATTGTAAAATAAGAAAAAAGAATTGTTCATAGGCAGAAAACTAAGTAAATATAGCCTTCTGCTATATATATATATATATATATATATATCCTGCATGTACTTACAGCCTGTGTCAACATAACAGCTGTGCGACTTAGGAATGAATCCTCACCATAGAGGCATGAAGGGTGAGAGAACTATCAGCTGAAAACAGGACACTGTCTTCTCCAAGACAAAAGTAGGCAAAAGAGCAAACCACAAAACTATGTATATACCAACCATTAGAGAAAAAGACAGGGAAAGAAGCACATGTATTTCTTTTTTTTTTTTTTTGAGATAGGGTCTCACTTTGCAGTTCAGGCTGGTCCTGAGCTCAGCCTTGAACTCAAAGCAATCCTTCTGCCTGAGACCTGGGATGAAAGGCTTGAGCCAGCACACCCAGCACTGTTGTATGGTGGTTACCAGGGATCAAACCCAGGACCTTGTGCTTGCAAGGCAGGTGCCGGAACCACTGAGCTAAAGCCCGAGACCAATACATGTATTTCTAAAAATAGAAAAACATCTCTTGTCATGGTTTTTATCTAAAAGGTCCTCCAAAGCCTCATGTGGAAGACAACTGGGTCACGGGGTGACAGCTGGCTCGCTGTGAGGAGGCAGGATCTGGTTGGAACAGGTAAGTCACTGGGGCATGGCCAGCACCACCTTCCCTCTCTTGATGGCTCTGCCTCTGCTGTCCAGCCAGGAGCTGTTTCCCTTCTGCCCCTCAACCCTGCCACCTGCCTTGAAGCCAGCTGTCAACGGGGAGAAACCTCCACACACTCTGAACCAAGATAACCTTTTCCTTCTTTAAGCTGTGGGTGTCAGGTAATGTGTCCCAGTATTAGAAAGTGTACGGCACTCTGGAAGGTTACATTACAAATCAACAGCACTGGCTGGCCCAAGAAGAACTAGGGGACAGGAGTAGAAGAGACATTTCTCACTGTCTAACCTCTGAAGCTTTTGAATTCTTAACCATATGAACATGCTGCTTATTCAGAAAACAAACTGGAGGAGGTAAATAAGGATTAAACCCCAGGTCTTCCCAATGAACTAATGCCTCAGCTCTTTTTATTTTTATTTTGAGACAGGTTTTCACTAAGTCACTCACTTACCCATGCTGTGTTAGAACTCTGGATCTTCTATGTCAGACCCCCAAATCCTGGGATTACATTCATGTACTACCATGACCAATTTATAAAATTATTTTTAAAAAACAAATTTCCAAGGGTAGAGATGACCCCAAATGAGGCATAAAAATGCTTAGCAAAAGCTCCAAACCAAGGCAAATACACCAAAACCTTTAATTATCTAAGGTGTGTGAATCCAAAGAATCTGTCTAATCCATGAAAGGCAAACAGTTACTGAGCAACTAAAAATTTTCAAAACATGATGCTAGTACCCATCAAGGACACAGAAATAAATGAGACCCAAATCTTACTTTGTTTGCTCCTCATCTTAATAACAAGCTTACTTACCAGGAAAAAAAATTTTGATTAAATCAAACTTAATTAATATCAGTATATGTGCCTGGAGAAACCCAACAATACTGTGAAGTTTTAACCCATAATAGGAATATACTGATGTGGGCTATAGGGAATATAAAATCCCACAGGATTTCATAAAATGAAAGAAATATATTTATATTCTTTCTCACTTCCTATACTCACCAGCAATTTTGAGGTGTGCATGGAAATGTTTGTGTGTCAGCAGGGGTTCTGGTAACTCTCCTAGAAACATCTTCAGCAAAGTAGCAACATCATTTGAATGAAACTCCCCTGATTCCAAGTCAATATCAGTACCATTATTGAGAGCATCCCTTAAAATCTGCTGTCGGACACTGTTGCCTGGAACTCTAAACAAACCCTCTACTCGCAAGTCTGTTTAGCATGGACAAAAAAGGAGAGGACAAGCAAACAGAAAACAAAAAGAGAGATTATGATTAATATACATAGTCTAAACAAAAAGTTTATTTAAAAGACCCTTTACAAATTCTCTAAACAAGCCTTGCATTTTTTTTCAAGAGAAGTTTGGAAACTACTGGCCTCAGAACACATATCTGAACATCCCAGAGGACCTGGAGTTCACCCAGACTGAAAGATGGCCCTCCCCACAAGTCATTCACCGCCTGAGGTATATCTGCAGACTGAATTTAACAAAATCACTGGTAGAATAAGCTAGAAATATTAACTGAAAAAAGCCAAGCTTCTCTTAAATATCCCTTCCCTCTGTATTTCCCAGACTTTGTTTGGAAAGACTGAGTGCATCTGTGACGGTTTGTTGCCCCTGTAAACTATTTTCCCCACCCAGAATAAACCTAGTCCCTGCCTGCACTTTTCCAGGAATCAGAACTGTGTCGGATCACCTTTCAGTCTGAGAGATTCCCACAAGCTTAGGTCATCGCACCCAACATTTCGCCCTTCCAACTAGGTTCTGAATTCATCTAAGCAAAAATCTCTTTTAAAAGGCAGAACATAACAGTTTTAATCTGATACAGAAGAAGCATGTTTGTGTTTTCACTGTTGTAAAACCTCTTCTCCCAGGGTCCAAGTTCACATGTCGACAGGGCCAGGGAGGTTAACAGTAAAAGAATGAACAGAAACCCTCGCAAACTGGAGAACATTTCCCTGAGCTTCAGCTGACTGGGTCCAAGGGGCAACTGGGACCGAGAATGCTAAATTTTCCTATCATCTGAAGAAGTCGAAAACTTGGTCTCTTCTCATTTTAAAACAATGATAATTAATTCTATTTTTAATGAAATCTTTTGCAAACAAACAAAACGCAAATGATTCAAACCCCTAAGTTGCCAGTTTGCAACCAGTGCTCTAGAACACAGTACAATGTTCCACAGAGAATAAGACATAAATGTTTAGGTTGAATTTATCAAGACATCATATAAGGCCTTATATATCAAGGCCACCGTATTTCATATATACTCAACTGTGTCAAATACTTAGAGCAATGACAGGCCAGAAAGACTACTTAAAAAATGCAATAAAAATTAAGTGAAAAGTGTATGTCAATCATATACATTCTAGGGATTAAAAGTAGCATATTTCTCTGAGTTAAAGGGTAAATGTAACTTCATAGTCACTATCTAATTTATACACATCTTTGAGAATATGAGGCATAACATTATATAAGATGAGGTTTAAAAGACCATGTATTTTTAAATCTTCCCCCAAAATCATCGCTGGTTAGTTCTTTGGTGGTGGTTAACTGGCACCTACTTATCCAAGGCAGTCAGCTCTCATAAACAAGGGACAATAAAACTTTGAGTAGTCTTACTTTTGTGGAGATATTCAATCAGTTGGTATATCTGGGCAATGCCTTCCTCCGTCAATGGGGATCCAAATACCACTCCTTTTTCTGTAAAACCACATGACAGGACAGAACTACATTTCACACAAATACAACAAAATTCATCAGACTTAAAATCACCCCAACATTACAGTTCAGCAAATGTTTTCACAGGATGACTAAACAAAAACCTTAGCACTCGAAGTGTACCAGAAAATATCATCAGAACTCTCAAATCCGCTCCAAGTTCAATACTAAATTGAAACTTCCTTAAAGACCAAGACTGTTTTCTTATTTAAGTAATAACTATCACATTGATATTTAAATTAATTCAAAAAAGAACTTGCAATTGTCAAAGTATCATCCATTGGAGCTGGCACAGGAGGTTAATGCATACACATTTTTTTAGTTGAATGATTTCCCTATAGTTAATAAAGCAGACTTCCCTCATGTTATAAAAAGTAGTGCTATAATTCCTTTATTTCCTGGAAAGGCTTTGGGTAAATTTTAAGTACCAGCCTTATGAAAGCTTTCTGGGGAATGAAAACATTTGAAAACTACTTCAATAAAATATGTTCAGGATTTAAAAAAAAAAAACTATGTTCAGGCCTTCTCTGCTGTGTCCTCCAGTTCTGTTACTTTGGGTTTAAACATATATATATATATAATATATATATATATATATATATATATATATATATATATATATATATACGTATTACTTTAACTAGTTTGTTTCTGTTTTTGTTTTTTGAGACAGGGTCTCACTTTGTGGTTCAGGCTCGTATTGAACTCAGCCTCGAATTTAGCAATTCTCCTGCCTCTGCCTCCTGAGTGCTGGGATTACAGGCACGGAGCCACCACGCCCACACTGTGGTGTGTGGTACTGATTGCTGGTGGGTATGAGTCACCACGTCCAGCATTGTTGTATATAGTTAGGGGGATGAACGCAGGCCCTTGCACTTTCAAGGCAGGCGCAGGAACCACTGAGCTAAATCCCTGGCCCTGCTTTAACTAGTTTAACACAGAGAACTGAGTCTGGAGGATCACTAGAACCCATGAATTCAAGGCCAACCTAGGCAGGACAGCAAGACACTATTTAAAAATAAATAAACAGGGCTGGGGATTTAGCTCAGTGGTTCACGTGCCTGCCTGGCAAGTGCAAGGTCCCAAATTCAATCCAAAGTAACCACATGCCACACTGCCAGTTGTGATGACTCACACTTGCAAGCCCAGCACTCAGTAGCCACATACAACAACGCTGGGTGTAATGGTTGACATCTGTAATCCCAGCACCTGGGAAGCAGAGGCAGGAGGATTGCTGTGAGTTTGAGACTCGCCTGGGCTACATAGTGAATTCAGGGCCAGCCTGAACTACAAAGTGAGACTCTGTCTCAATAAATAAATAAACTGAAAATTAAATCTTTTTTTAGTAAAATATTAATAGGGTATGAAAACTAAGATGTCCCTCTAAGCACCTAACCAAACCATGTCATCTGTTAAGGACTAATGCATTTGCTTTATTTTCTGTCTTAATGGTTTTATAATTTATTACTAATATGTTAGGTTCTTCTCCTTATGGAAATGAGAAAAATGATCTAAAAATGCTTGAGGATAATCTCAACTCCTCAGTGAACAGGCAGATGTTAAGAATGAAGTGCAGGGCCGGGGAGTTAGCTCAGTGGTTCCGGCGGCTGTCTTGCAAGCGCAAGGGCCCGGGTTCGATTCCCCGGTAACCACATAACAATACTGGGTGTGGAGACCCACACCCAGCAGCAACCAGTACCACATACCACAGTGCCGGGCGTGGTGGCTCACGTCTATAATCCCAGCACTCGGGAGGCAGAGGCAGGAGGATTGTGATGTGAGTTTGAGGCTGAGCTCAGGGCCAGCCTGAACTACAAAGCGAGACCCTGTCTCAAAAAAAAAAAAAAAAAAGAATGAAGTGCAATCCAGGTGTCATAGCACAAAAATGTCTATAATCCCAATACTTGTAGCTGAGGCAAGAGGATCACAAAGTCCAGAAGCGCAGAGAGCAGCTGAGACTTGCCCACCCTTCAGAGATATGTGTCCTACCCTTCCGCTTGAGAGACATTAGAGATCGGAAGAATCCTGATGCTGGGCCAGCCCCACCAGGCAACTTAAGGTCCACATCTCCCATCAACTGCGCCAGCTCCGTTCCAGGTAAGTCGATTAGCCTTGTTATGTTGCTGACCACCAACTCAGTGAACACCTCAGGTTTCTCGTGTCGGAGTTTTTCCACAAAGAAGTCAGGATTGAAGATAACGGGCTGACCTCGAAGGGAAGAATCATTGCAGATGACAAAATTGCAGATAGCATCACTGAAAAAAATGAACCAGAAGATCCTTTGGGGGATCATTTTGATACATGTTTCTTTGCCCTACAGATGGATACTAGTTCCCAAGTCCACACAGGCAAAGCTTTCCTTACAATCAGCTCCCTGTAATTGGCCCAGCTGCCTTTGGATTCTATTCATCATAACTAAAAAGCTTTCACAGAATAGAGGAAAAATATAGGTATATATACAGATTATTAAGTCAACCTTCTCCCGGTCTATAAATAGGTTTTATTTATTTTGCGGTGCTAGTGAGCAAATCCAGGCCTGGCACATGCTAGGCCTTGAGCTACACACACAGCCCGGTTTTTGGCTTTGGTTGTTTTGGTGGTCCCAGGGATTGAACTCGGGCCCTCATGCTTCCAAGGTAAGCACAGTACCACTTAAGCTAAATCCCTGACTCCTCAACCCAGTTTTTCATTTCAAGAATCTTTCTGTTTAGATGCCTCTGACCCATCTATCACTGAAGACCAGCCTTCGCTCAGTTACTTCTCTCTAGGTTCTCTAGTGTTGGACAATTTTCCACTCCTACATTCCATCTGACTGTACTCTTGACAAAACTCCTTTGACTCTGAAGAAATACTTATTTTTCTGTTTTTGTTTCCCAATGGCCAGCTACTTATATCCCTTTTTACTTCTAATGTATGTTACTGTGGCGAGCCGATCTAAGATGGCGTAAGGGGCGTAAGTCTCCGCCTCGAGAAAGGCGAGCCAATCAAAGATTGCGTAAGGGGCGTAAGTCTCCGCCTCAGAGAAAAAAACAAGCTGTTTCCTTGACCATATTTGGAAGAGTAGGCGGTGTTGGGGGGCGTGCCGAACCAGGGTATATAAGGGAGCTAACGCGGAAATAAAGGGGAATTTTTTAGGCTTGCACCTCCAGCAGTGTGTTGTGTTCTTCCTTGTGGGACAAGAGAGACACGACAGCTGGTGCCGAAACCCGGGAACCTCGCACGGGGTTAGGAGGGAGCAACGAGAAGGTAAGGTTCACGGACGCGCGACAAGGTAAGGAAGTCCGGGGAGAGAGCTTGGAGGAAGAGTGCTTGAGAGATAGCACCAAGCTACAAATCTGGGGAGAGAGCTCGGAGGAGGAGTGCTTGAGAGATAGCACCACGCTACAAAATGGGGTCGGAGAATTCAAAAGTGAAACTAGAAAAGGCCCTATAGGAATTATTGAAAGCCGGGGGAACTCTGGTAAAGTCTAAGACAGCCAGAGCCTTCCTCGATGTAGTCCACAGAGTTTCACCATGGTTTGTGCGGGAAGGTGTGCTCAACCTTCCACGATGGGAACACCTGGGGGAGGACCTCCAGAGGGCCAACGAGGAGGAGCCTTTACCTCGAGGTGTGTTGCCAGTTTGGACACTGGTGCACAGCTGCTTTTCTAACGAGCTACCGAGTCACCAGCATCCTCTACAGAGAGGAGCTCAGGTCCTAGAGGATTGTAGTCAAGTAGAGGAGGCCATTCTGACTCTGTCTGAGTTGA
>PVIR01013135.1:0-43002 GCA_004026965.1 Petromus typicus | reverse complement strand
TGAAAGGGGACAATGTTGAGATTGTAACAAAAAAGTAAGGAAACAAATTTTATATATATGGGGGGGTGGTAGGGTGGGTGGGGCTATGGGAAAAAATGAGAATTAAGTTGTGTCTTATACTGGTACAAATCCCCATTATGGAGTGCAATCATGATGTGTATATTTAATGTACCAATAAAGATAATTTAAAAAAAAGTGAATGACTGGAAGTTTATTTAATTGTATACTTTTAAAGAATAACAACAGCTAATTTTTGCTATGTGAATTGTATTTGAATGAAATAAATAAAAATGACCAGTCTTAACCATAATAAACACATGAAGTATTCTTGAGGAGCTTTAGCTTGAGCTTTGTAATTAATGATACTATACTTAAAATTTTCAATTCAGGCATATAAAACTGTTTTAATTTGTTTTTAGGATTTAGGATTCTTTAAAGTTTCTCCAAATTTCTATATCTTTAATATTTTTTCTGCCTACATAGTATACACATAGTCATGCATCTTCTTCGACTTAAACAGTTACAATTATGTTAGAGTATGTTATATTAATTTATACCCAATTGTAAATATTTCCAATGTCATTAGCTATTCTTGTACTCTATTTTTTTTTTTGCAGTGGCTGTGTGGCAGGCCATAATATGGATGAGTCACACTTAACTAAATCCCATACTGTTGGATATTTATTTTTTCTGCCAAGTGTTTACTAGCACTTTTATAAATAATGCTGCCACATATGCCCTTGTGCATAATCTTTTTGCATATACCTCATTTATTCATTCATTCAAAATATTTATTAAGGATCCACTCTATACCAAGTACTGTCTACATTAAGGCATAATGCTGAATAAAATATATGAGACCTCTTTCCTCAAAGAGCTATCACCTTAGCTGGGATAGGTAATACATGTGTAAACACAAACACAAACAAGCAAGATATTTTAAAGGGTGTTATTGGGGGTCCTGCTAGGTTCTTTATTCACATCCCATAAAACACATCACTTGAAGTAAGATAAATTTCCTGGCATGAAGGTAAACATGTGCTTATGTATTATGAAATTAGTTTTTGTTCTCCAGAGATTTCCCATGAGAACTTACTTCAGAAAAGGAAAATAATTCTAGTCTACAGGTGGTTTTACACGCTTCCTTCTACAGATGATGGTAGTGAGAGGGACCAGGAAATATAAAATAGCCTAGCATTTATTTGTACACAGTATGAGTATAGCACAGTTTGTGTTGGATATAGGTATAGTGGTCTCAAAAAGTCTTGCAGTTGCTTTTGGTGGAAAAGAAGGGTGAGGAGCTAAGTGTTACATTTGTTCTGAAGGCCTCAAATGCTTTGGAGCTTTGTGTGCAAAGGAAGGGTACTATGTTCTTTCCAAAGGCAGCTAGGTGATATTTATCTAGCAACACAAATGATTCACAAGGCACATAGAAATATATTTCCCTCTCAAATATTCATTACAGGTATAAATATCTGTTAACTAGTGCAGTCTAGCAAACACACTTTAAAATCTGGCTGACGAGATTGAGTCATTCATATTGAAATGGATATACCTTCAGGACATCCTCATAAGTGAAATAAACAGGTCACAGATGCATAAATATCGTATCTATTCTCTGATATGAGAAAATGAGGATGTAAATGAGTTCTAGTATATATAGTTGATATTGTGAAATATAAAACATTTAGAAGGAAAGAGGGTGTAGGGATAAATAATGAGGAGAAAAAGGATGTGATAGTAATTAAAAAAAGGAAACAAAGCTTATGTATATAGGGGGTGGGGGATTGCAGGGTGGGTGGGGGATGGGGAAAAATGAGAATCAAGTCATGTCATATTCTGGTACACATTCTCAATGCTGAATGTGATGATGATGTGTATTCATAATGTACCAATAAAGACTTAAATTTTTAAAAAATCTGGGTCATAGAAAAAAGAGACACTTTTTTGGAACAAAGATTTTTAAGTTAAATATTTGAATTGTACCATCATTAAAATGCCTTGCAATTATCAAAATTACATATCAAAACTCTTTGAATTATTTAGCATTTGGCTAAATGTGAGCATATAAGTGGTTAGTGAGGCAAGCATAGCTGACAGTGAAAAGATTATATAAATATTAATAACTAACCTGGGTTTTCCATTGACATGAAGACGGTTTCCCCTGAGAATGGGAAGAGGGTAAGTGTGTCTTCATAGACCATTTTGTGTTTGAAGGTATATCCAGAGAAGAAGACAGATAAGAAGTCAGTCTGGGCTCCAACACTTAGAATGTACCAGTATGCCACCTCATGCAAACAAACAGACAACTGCAGGCTATCAAAAACATAACCATTGATGCCTGAAAAGGAATAGAAAATAAGAAATTTAACTGTATTCTGGAATTATTTAAAGTTATGACTGTTGTGACATAATTAGAAATCGTAGCATTAATACTTGGTCAGGTGGACTTCGATCTCAAAGTAAGAAGAAGGTCATAGGCTACCATGATAAGGGTTAATTTGAATGCTATATTAAATGGAGGATAGTTTGATGAGGAGTAAAGTATTTGCATGGTCTCAAAGTATTTCCCTACAAAGTAATTATTTGTCACAAGGGAAAAACTGTAAGGTACAGAAAAGAATATCTTAGCCCAAGTGGTCAAGTTTCCACTCTGCCCAGCAATATATGAGTGTTCTTCCTCTACATGTTCACTAACACTTTGTATGGTCGGTCTTTTTTTAACCCCATGTATTGCTGGGAATTAAATCCAGGATGTCACGCATGTGGCTACTGACTGACATTCTTGTTCCTAGCCTAGTGGTTTTTTTTTTTTTTTTTTAGGTTTTTTGAGACAGGGTCTCGTTTTGTGGTTCAGGCTGGCCCGGAGCTCAGCCTCCAACTCACATTACAGCAATCCTCCTGCCTCTGCCTCCCGAGTGCTGGGATTACAGGCGTGAGCCACCACGCCCGGCACTGTGGTATGTGGTACTGGTTGCTGCTGGGTGTGAGTCTCCACGCCCAGTATGATATGTGGATACCGGGGGATTGAACCCGGGTCCTTGTGCTTGTAAGACAGGCACCGGAACCATTGAGCTAACTCCCTGGCCCACCTAGCCTAGTGTTTTTAATTGTATCCTTTCTGCACTATGACTCTGAAACTCACTAAGAATAATACCTTATAACCTTGCCAGTGTTAGATATAAAGTGTTATCTTATTGGTATTCTATTCTGCTTCTCTCTGTAGGGTAGTGAAAATTAAATTTCTTCTTATGCTTTTGACCATCCAGATTAATGTGTATATATACACAAAACATATTCATACATGATAGGCTTGATTGCTTCCACTTTGATTCACATGCTGAGACTCAACCTCTAGTATTTCAGAACATGACTATCTGTGTGTTTAAATAGGCAATTAGTTTAAATAAAGTCATTAGGGTGGGTCATAATCACTTTATAAGAAGAGATTAGAACAAGGACAAATACAGAGGGTTGACCAAGTGAAAGATCTATATGCCAAAGGGAAAGGCCAAGAAAAAAAACAGTTTTGTCAACTTCATCTTGGACTTTTAGCCTCCAGAACTGTGAAGCAATACAATTTCTGAACTACTTTGTTATGGCAACCATAAACCACCCATAGAATGTATGTATTAAATGATCATAATCATAATTTGAGAATGAGCTATCTGAGCATAGAATGGTTGGTGAAAAGGTGTAGTGCAGAAAATAAAAGAAAAGGGGCAACTAAGTAAATATTTGAATAAAAATAGTGACTGGATTTTAAAATATTAATTATATGATCACATTTATTTGGGTATTTATAGGTAACAACTGTTAAAGAAATATGACTCTTGTATGACATCTACAATAACTCATTGTCTGGATATAAGTTTGGTGGCATCAATTTCCCTTTATCCAACAACCCACTGGACTGAAGTAATGCTTTACTCACTGTACATTATGTTGGAGGCTCGGAACCCTGGATCCTGGGCCTGCACTCCAGCTACATTTGGGAGGAAGCGCTGCATATTTTCTGTGAGGTACCAGCTTCGGTTCTCATCAAATACAGAAAACAAGATGACATTTCTCTTGTCTGACATCATCTGTTAATTATATGTAATGAAAGAAATGCTACTAGCCAGGCACAACCTGTAACAACACTGTAGGAAGGTTGAAGCAGAGAAATCCTAAGTTTGTGGCCAGCTTGGGCTACAACAGGGAGACATTGTCTCAAAATGAAGGACTGGGGATGTAGCTCAGAGAGAAGGCCCTAGATTCAATCTCTTGTATTGAACAATAAAAGCTACTGATACCATCAGATAGGAACTAGCAATCTTTAATTAAATTTTATTTTCTCTCAGAGTCCCTGTTACAGCATGAACCAGAACCCAGGAACGGGGTTGGGTGTTATAAGCAGTAAGTATATGTTTAGAGCTAAGAGGGTGTTCTCAAAGCAAGAGGGTGACTGGAAGCACTAAATTTAGTTTCTTCTGAACAAGACCACATATTGGTTGATATTTTGATAGTCTATAGCCTCGTTCTCTCCATGTGCAGACTAGAGAATTTTTAACACTTTGAAGATATAAGTTATTTGTGTCAAACAAAATTATTACCGACCCTAAACTCCAATCATCTAGTAATTGCCTTCCACAAGGCTACTGATATTTAAAACTTAATTAAATTAACTTTATTTTTTAAAGCAGCAGAAATGATCCAAATTGAAATCATATTCTGAAGTATTTTATTTTCTTTCCTTGTAGTTTATTCTACAAATACTTATTGGCCATCTACTAAATGCCATTCACTATGCACAATTTTGTGGATATTGATTTTCAGGTGCTTTTGAATTACCCATACTGAGAATGTTCATAGAAGATTAGGCTTTAGATATAAATTTGTAGATCATCTAAAAATAGATGATGATTGGACATGTAAAAATGGGTAAGATCATCCAAAGAGCTAAGTTGCAGACTGGAAATGATTATTATAGAAAAACTTTAGGGCCCTCGTTTAGCCAGCAGGTAAGTTAATTACACCAAACTCAAATTCAGTAAAAGCTTATTAGAACTCAATTTATTTCTTTTTTAATTGTACATTATATTTCAGTCTGCTCTATTTTCTGGAGGCCATTATGGAGCATACACTAAGAAGGTATAGCAAATGTTTGGAAGTGCACATGTATCTCATTCTATGTTTAGCTTAAAATAGCACTTAGGAAAGGACAGACTCACCTGGTTTCCTCTTTGATCTACAGATTCTTTGTAACAGATGAGAAGAGGTCCAATGAGTCCTGAAGCTAGATCTCTCTCCAGATTAAGGAAACTGGAGTAATATCTGGTTAAGCACCGGGGATCTGATTTAGTTGGTCCATCTTCTACAGTCACTGTCCACTTATACTTGAATATTTCCCCTGGTAGAATTGGCAGATCCTTCAAATGTTTTATACCTAGCCATAAGAATCCCAGAAATAGCTCAATTAGAGCACATCAAACCACATGATTCACACTAAATTTGGCTTAAAGTTGATTTCACATATATTTTAAGTTTAGTTTAAAAGTTTCTTTGTACATAGTAAATTATGACCTAATTTGATGTGCAAACACACTGCAACTAACTTGGAAGTATACTCTTATAACAAGTATCTCTATATCAGCATATCATAGCAGCTGAACCTCCAGTCCCTGAGAGGCTAAAAGCTGCCCAAACATGACAATATAACCAAATATTGCCCAATTCCTGAATCGTTTCTTGGTTAAATAAACTCTGTCACACTGAACTTATCTAAATTTTTTCTTTAAACAATAATCACGTTTTTGCAAGGGTTCCACGAACCCGTGTGAACACATGGAGATTCTCAGTAAATGAAAAGTGATACTTATCACAAGATCCACACAAATGGGCGGAGAGAATTCCACTGTGATGTTAGTTTGAACTGAAATTAGCAAGTCTGCTTTCTACCAAAAATAAATAAAAATAATAACAAAAACATTTTTAGTGCACACCTAAAATATACATACAAAGACAGAAAACTATCATGGAAAAGGCAGACTAGCTAAGCATGTGTAGCAATACTAAAATTAGAAAAACAAAATTCAAGTTAGACTATAAAAGAAAACAAATAATATTTTTGTAGTTAAAAGAGTAATCCATGGGGCCGGGGAGTTAGCTCAGTGGTTCCGGCGCCTGTCTCGCAAGCGCAAGGGCCCGGGTTCGATTCCCCGGTAACCACATAACAATACTGGGTGTGGAGACCCACACCCAGCATCAACCAATACCACATACCACAGTGCCGGGCGTGGTGGCTCACGCCTGTAATCCCAGCACTCGGGAGGCAGAGGCAGGAGGATTGTAATGTGAGTTTGAGGCTGAGCTCAGGGCCAGCCTGAACCACAAAAAAGCGAGACCCTGTCTCAAAAAAAAAAACCTAAAAAAAAAAAAAAAAAGAGTAATCCATGGAAAAATCTCATAATTCTTTTAGCAACAAACAATATAGTAAATAAAAACTGCATTTGTGAATTACTCCGAAAGTAAGAGTACTTAGATTACTATGTTTCAAGAGTACAAACTGCAGCCAAAACCTGCACTTAGAGAAAAAATGATAGCATAACAAGAGATTCCCTGAAGGGTTTAAACTAAGGGACACAGGTCACACCCTCATAGTCAAAGGCCAGTGTTAGCCTGAATTGTTCTGGATTTGAAAGTGACAGAACTGGCAGCCTTGTCTCAATTTTTCTACCTCCTAGGGCCTAAGCAGGGATTTAGAGTCTGATTGCCATCTTTATCTACCAGCAAAAGTAGGGACACTGTAGATTGGAGAGAAAGCCACATATTGACAATTACAGAGAAATTTCTTTTTTATTGTTTTCATTTTTATGGTTGGTGTTTTTGTTTTTTGTGTGCACTGATTTTAGCTTTTTGCTTTGTTTTATTTTTCTTGTTTCACTTTTCCCTCTTCTTTCCTTTTCTCCTTTCTTATTTACCTGTTTACTGGGGCTTGGGGAATTTTCCCTTGTCTTTCTACTTTGGTTTTATCTTTTTTCCTTATATTTTCCTCTTCTCCATTTTAATTATTCTGCCTTTAATTATTTCTCTCTTATTTTGACTCTACATAATTTCTTTCATTTATTACCTATTTATTGCTAATTTTTCTGTTACCATTACCTAATTTTATAAACATACTTCTACTCCCCAATAAAATTGTCTCTGCCACTTCTCTCTTCTTGTTCTCATATCACAGAGTTTAAGGTTTAAAAGTTTTCTTCTTGCGTTCCCCCAGTTCCCAAATCTACATCTTTAATAATATAACCATAAAGCTTTGTTAATCTTTTGATGATTAATTTTGTAAAATTACTGCTGGATTCTTTTCTACCAAGAACAGAGATATAGCTGTTGAATTTAGTACATATTAGTTGTAAGTCAATAACTGGGTTGTCTTAGTGTTTACATCTAAATTGCAAATGTTTTCTCTAGCATTAAGGGTTGTAGGTATACAGCTGGCTTTTATGGTATGTTAATATCCAGTTTGTCTTGAATGATACTACTGTAGCTGTTTCATTTGGTATTAACGGGAGCATGCAACTGTTGCTATTTCTCTGTAGGTGAACATTCAGATTACCTTTGTGACATTACTAATGCTAGATTACATTCCCAAAGAATTTAGTTGCTGAGCATAGTACACTGTATCTTCTTCTCCCAAATTAGTCATGGTGATCAGATCTTGGGGCTGTGGAAAAGACTTATATCAGCTATGATATGCTGATATAGAGATACTTGTTATAAGACTTATAAGTACAGTACTGAGAAGCAATTAAAGAAGGTTCTACACTAGCAACAAAGTCTTTAGACTATAAGTAGTCACAAACCTCAGCACAAAGCACAGCAAAGCAAGCAAACAAACAAAATAATGGAAACATGAGAAGACGAGCCAACCAAACGCATCCCCAAAGCTCCTAACTCCCTAATACTGATCCAGGAGGCACTGAAGAGCAGAATAACATAAGCTGCACATCTCTCAATATGAATAATCTCAGTTCATCAGTCAAGATACAGATTGGCAGAATGGATGAAAAAACAAACAGCAATATGCAGTATACAATAAACACATTTGATGCAAAAATAAACTCATAGAGGGCCGGGGATATAGCTTAGTGGTTCCGGCGCCTGTCTTGCAAGCGCAAGGACCCGGGTTCGATCCCTGGTAAACACATAACAATACTGGGTGTGGAGACTCACCCCAGCAGCAATCAGTACCACATAGCACAGTGCCGGGTGTGGTGGCTCACGCCTGTCATCCCAGCACTCGGGAGGCAGAGGCAGGAGGATTGCTGTGATGTGAGTTGGAGGCAGAGCTCAGGGCCAGCCTGAACCACAAAGCGAGACCCTATCTCAAAACAACAACAATAACAACAACAACAAACTCATAGATGGAAAAGATCAAAAGGTGGAAAATAATATTCTCTGCAGTGGGAACCCAGAAAAAAGCAGGAGTGGTCTGAAATCCTAAATTTAGACAAAGTGGATTTTAAAACAAGACATCAGAAGAGACATAAAAGACCGTTATAGGAAAAATTCAACAAACAGAGATCACAATTATAAACATTTATGCCCTAAATAGCAATGCATCCAACTTCAACACTAGTGGACTTGAAAAGCAAGATAAATAACAATATAATTGTAACAAGGACCCTTAATATCCTATGGTCATAAATTGACAGATCAACTAAAAAAATCATAAAGAAATATCAAAGTTGAACCAAACCCTAGAACAAATAGACTTAATAGATAGCTACAGTGTTCCATTCAAAGACAACAGAATACACATTCTTCTAGGCAGGACACGAGACTGTCCAAAATAAGCAACATAATAGCCAATAAATCATGCTGAAGAAAATACAAAAGATTTGAAATTATCTGGTGCATAATAACGAATCATGTACAGTAAAACCAGAAATCAATGGCAAACGACACAACAGAAATTATGAAAACACATGAAAATTAAATACTACATTCTTGAATAATCAGTGGGTCACATATGAAATGAAAGTAGAAGTGAGCTAGTTCCTACAGCCAAACAATAATGCTAGCATGACACAGCAGAACACATGGAACATGATGAAAGCAGTCCTAAGAAGGAGGTTTACTGCAGTGAATTCAAGCAACAGAAAAACAGTGCCCACAAATAAATAATCTAATGAAGCACCTCAGTGTCTTAGAAAAACAAAATAACCCAAACCTGAGGCAATTATTAGGAAGGAAATAATAAAGAGAAGAAATGTTATATATTGTGAAACAGAAAATACTCAAAGCGAAATAGGATGAAGAGGAAAAATAATGAGATTATAACAAAAAAGAAAGGAAACAGTTTATGTATATAGGCGTGGGGGTGGTAGGGTGGGTAGGGCTATGGGAAAAAATGAGACTTAAGTTGTGTCATATACTGGTACAATTTCTCATTGTTGAGTGCAATCATGATGTTTATATGTAATGTACCAATAAAGATTTCAATAAAAAAAATTTGATGGAATAAAAAAAGGAGAAAGAAGAAATGAACCTGAGACTAAAAATAAATACAAAGAATCAATGAATTAAAGCATTGGTTTTCTGAATGATTAAACAAAATAGACAAACACTTAGCCAATCTTACCAAAATAAGGGAAAAAAGGCCCAAATTCATGTAATTAGAAATCAAAAGACAAAAATCACCATGAATTCTGCCAAAAATCCAGAAGATCTTCAGTAACGACTTTGAGAACCTATATTTTAATAAAATGGAAAATTCAGAAAAAAATGGATAAATTCCTGGATACATTTGAATCACCAAACTGAACCATGAAGATACAAAAGGTTTGAATAATCCAGGGTCGCTCAATGAAGTTAAAGAAGTAAAAAAAAATAATAATAAAAATAATAAATAAATGAAAAAAAAAACTACCAACTAAGAAAATCTCAGGTCCTGATAGACTCACTGTCAAGTTCTACAAGAACTTTAGAGAAGATTTAATGCCACTCATACATTTTAATGAAATCAAAAGAGGAGCAGTACTCCAAAACCATTCCTAGAAGCAACCATTATTCTGATTCCAAAACCAGTAAAGCACAGGCCAATATCTTTTTTTAAAAATTCAAATGCTCATTGGTATATTATATACACGCATCATCATCACATTAAACACTGAGAACTTGTACCAGTATATGACACAACTTGATTCTTATTTTTTCCCATTCCGCTACCCACCCTAAAACCCCTGACTCGCTATGTACATAAGCTTTGTTTCCTTTTGTTTATTACTATCACATTCTTTCCCCCTCATTATTTACCCCTATACCCTATTTCCTTTTTTAAAAAATTATCTACTTTATTTTTTATTGGTTTTTAAAATCCCAATATTTATTGGTACATTACATATACACATCAAAGTCACTTTCAGCATTAAGAATTTATACCAGTACATGGTATGACACAACTTCTCATTTTTTCCCATTCCCCTACCCACCCTACGACCCCTCCACCCTCTATATACATAGGCTTTGTTTCCTTCATTTAAAATTACCATCACATTGTTTTTTCCCCTCTTTACTTAGCCCTACACCCCATTTCCTTTTAAATATTTTCTATTTCACAATATCTATTATATAGTCTAGAACTCATTTACATCTTTATTTTCTCATATCAGAGAAAAGATACGATATTTACACATCTGTGATTTATTTATTTCACTTATGAGGATGTCCTGAAAGTACATCCATTTCAGTATAAATGACTCAATTGTATCCTTTTTTATGGCAGAGTAATACTCCATTCTGTGAAAGAACCATATCTTCTTAATTCAGTCTCCAACTGATGGACATTTTGGTTGTTTCCAAGATTTAGCAATCACAAAGGTGAATACAGGCTAATCTCTTTAATGGACATACATGCAAAAATCTTCAATAACATATTGGCAAACAGAACACAGCAAGTCATCAAAAAGTTCATGCAGTATGACCAAGTAGGATTCATCCTGTGGATGTAGCAATGGTTCAACATACACAAGTCAATAAATGTAATACAGGAGGCAAGATGATGCATAACTTTAATCTCAGAACTGGGGAAGCTGAGGCAGAAGGAATGCCACTAGTTTTAGGCCAGCCTGGGGTAAATAGTGAGTTTAAGGCTATTCTGCACTACATAGGAAGACTCTGCCTCAAATAAACAAACACACAAACAAATGAACAAGAAATAAACCTAAATAAATAAATGTAATGCACCACATAAACAGAAAAATCACACTGTCATCTCAATAGATGCAGAAAAAGCATTTGACAAAATTCAACATTGATTCATGTTTTTAAAAATCCCTGAAGAAAATAAATACAGAAGGTTTTTATCTGAAATGATAAAATCCATCTAAGACAAACCAATGGCGAATATCATATTAAATTCAGAGAAACTGGAAGGCCTTCCCTCTTAAATCAGGAATAAGACAAGGATGTTTGCTACTACTATTTTTGTTCAATACTGTTCTTGAAACATTAGCCAGAGAAATTAGATAAGACAAAGAAAAGAAAAGGATATGGATGGGAAAGGAAGAGTTAAAGTATTATTACTTGTTGATGACATAAACTTCTACATAGCAAACCTCAAAAACTCTATTAAATACTCCTACAATTAATAACCAGGTTCACTAACATAGCAAGACAGAAAGTCAGTACTGAAAAATAAATAGTATTTCTGCACACCAATAAACTCTTCAAGAAGGAAATTAAGGAAACAATAACTTTTACAATAGAATAAAGAAAATTAAATACCCAGCAATTAACCTAACAAAATATGTGAAAAACCCCTACAGTGAAAACGATAGCATTTTGAAAAAAGATATTGAAGAAGATATCAGAAAATGGGAAGATCTTCCCTGTTGCTAGATATGCAGAGCCGTTATGGTGAAAATGGCCATAGTTCCAAAGCTATTATAAAGATTTAGTGAAAGCTCAATTAAAATACCAATAGCATTCCTCATAGAACTAGGAAAAGCAACCTTAAAATTCTTATGGAAACAGAAGAGACCTAGAATAGTAAAAGCAATTCTGGGACACCAGGGCCAGGCAGGGAGCATCACAATTTCGGATGTCAAGTCTTAGCACAAAGCTATAGTGATCAAAACAGCAAGGTAATGACACAAAACAGACTTTTGGATTAATGGAGTAGAATGGAGGAACAACTTAAAGCACATGAAGAAACAGCCCTAGGAACATTCAGTTACCTTATCTTTGACAAAAGGGCCAAATCTTTTCACTAGAGAAACAATAGCCTTTTTAAACAAATAGTACCGGGAAAAGTGGCTTCCCATTTGCCAAAGATTGAATCTAGACCCACCTCTCTCACCATACACTAATGTTAAATAAAAATTAATCAAAGATCTAAGTACTAAAACAGAAATTTTATTCTGCTGGAAGATAAAAGAGGTAATACTCTGGAAGACATAAGTGTAGGAAAAGACTTTTTTGTTTTGTTTTGTTTTGTTTTATTTTTTGAGACAGGGTCTCACTTTGTGGTTCAGGCTGGCCCTGAGCTCAGCCTCCAACTCACATCACAGCAATCCTCCTGCCTCTGCCTCCCGAGTGCTGGGATTACAGGCGTGAGCCACCACACCCGGCACTGTGGGATGTGGTACTGATTGCTGCTGGAGTGAGTTTCCACACCCAGTATAGTATGTGGTTACTGGGGATTGAACCTGGGCCCTTGAGCTTGCAAGACAGGCACCGGAACCACTGAGCTAAATCCCCGGCCCAGGAAAAGACTTTTTGAACAGAACCTTGGTTGCACAAGAAATAATACCAAGAATCAACAAGCAGGATCACATCAAATTAATTAATTAATTAAAGAGATGGCCTGTGTTTCATTTCTTTTGGTACCAAGGATTGAACTTAGGACCGTGAGTATGTGACGCAAACACTGTGCCATAGAGCTAAATCCTTAGGAATCACATCAAATTTAGAAGCTTCTGTATATCAAAGGAAACCACCAATGGAGTGATGCAACAACATAAATTGGGGAAAATTTTTGCCTGGCTACTCTTCAGACAAAGGACTAATATCTAGAATATATAAAGAACTCAAAAAATTACACCCCCAGATGTAAGGAACCAACAAAAAATAAACATCTGAGAAGAACAGACACTTCTCAGATGAAGAAGTACAAATGGCCAATAAAAGTTCAACACTGTTGGCCATTCAAGAAATGCAAATTAAAACAACACTGAGATTCCATCTTAGTCCAGAAAAAACAGCTATCATGAAGAAATCAACCAGTAACAATGATAGAGAGGCAGTAGGGAGAAAAGAACCCTTATTCATTGTTGGTGGGAGGGTAGGTCAAACTGGTACAGCCACTATGGAAATCAGTGTGGTGACATCTCAAAAAACTAAAAATAGAAACTCCATTTGACTGAGCTATTTCCCTTTTGTATCTTCTCAGAAGTTAAAAGCATCATATCATGGATGTATATGCACACTCGTGTTTATAGCAGCACAATTCTTAAGAACTAAATCTTGGAAATAGACTACATGTCCATCAACAGATAAAAGGATTAAGAAAATGTGGTATATGTACACAATGGTGTACTATTCTGCCATAGAGAAGGATAAAATCGAGCCATTTGTAAGGAAATAGATATGCCCCAAGACTATAATATTAAGTGAAGTATTCACTTCAAGTTTAAATATTGCAAGGTTTCTCTTATGATGATCTTAGTACATAAATGAACTGCAAAATAAAACACAGATAAGAGGAAAAAAGAGAGAAAGAAGTTATTGTAATCCAGGATGGACAAAGTATCCAAAAGTGTACCTTCTTATACTTGTCTTAGGTGTTATATACTTTTTTTTGGTCTTGTTTGTCTGGTTGCTAATCTGTATGTATGATAAATAACTTTATAAAGTCTTATAACACAAATAAATGAATCTGATGCTTGTCAAAAGGGAGGGAAATAGGAAAGAGAATTGAGCTATTGTATTCACATTCATCAATTCCCCACAATGAATGTAATCATTACGTACTGCAAACATATACTCCATGAAAAGGGGCCAAACAGAGCTCTCAAAGATCAAGAATTCTATTGAACAAATGACCAGCAGAAATGACCAGTGTGAGGAAAGGGTCTCAGAAATCAAGAACAAAACAGATTCACATGATGATATTCTCAAAGAAACCTTATATTCATTCAACATCTACTACCTGATTGCCAGAAGATTAATCTAAGACTAGTTGGAGTTTGAGAAAAAATTAGAGGACAGTGTACATGGAATAAAAAATTTACAGAAGACTTCCCAACTGGGGAAAGATGTCTATATACAGGTAACCAATGCTTACAGAATGTCAAATAACTATGATGAAAAAAGAAGCTCCCCATAGCACAACATAGTCAATATCCCAGGATTCTAACACAAAGACAGAAACTTAAAAACTATCAGAAAAAAAAAGAAAAAAATCACACATACAACGAAATGCATTAAGATTACAGCAAACTTTTCAATACAAATTTTAAAAGCCAAGAGATCATGGAGCAAAGTGTTTCAAGCCTTAACACAAAAGAACTTCTAACCCAGACTAACATATCCTGAAAAAACTATCTTTCATTTGGATGGAGAAATGAAGACATTCCATTAAAAAGAACACCTTAGGCAATGCATAAATACCAAATCAAGACTCCAAAAATTACTCCAGAATATCTTATAAAAAAAGAACAAAGCCAGCAAAACCAAAAAGTTATATGAAATAAATATATCAAGGTGAGTGGTTAAACAAGAAAGGAAAAAACAAAGGAGTCAAAAACCGAAAAAGAATGATGTAATGACAAGAATAAGTCAATACCTTTCATTGATAACTCTCAATGTAAATATCCTCAACTCTCCAATTAAACTATAAATTGTTAGACTGGATCAGAAAACAAAACCCAAATAGTGTGTTGCATTCAGAAGACTCATCTAATCCAAAAAAAAATTATAAACTAAAGTTCAAAAGATGGAGGGCTAGGGATGTAGTTCAGTGGCTGTACCTGCTTGGCAAGTGCAAAGTCCTGAGTTCAATCTCTGGCACAAAAACAAAACAAAACAAAACAAAACAAACAAACAAAACCAAAGGATGGAAAACAATATTCTACTGTGTGGTGGTTAATAAATTATCAACAGCTTATTTCAGTCAGCATAGTTGTCAGAATAATATAAAAGGTGATCCAAAGAGAGGGCTTCCAGCTGATCTTCCTTGGAAGAGCTTAGTTGCAGCTGCTCTTCTTTGGGGGAGTTTTGGCAATTTTTCTTTAAAGGAGCTTTGGCTGCTTTCTTTCTTCGAGGCAGCTTCAGTCTTTGTCTTCATCTTAGATGTCATCTCCTGGCTATCAGTGCTAGTTCCCGCAGCCTGCTGGCACAGACACTTCAGCTTCCAGCACTGGGCCTTGGACCTCTCCAGTGCACATTGTTTGATCTCCCATATGATCCTTTGTCTCCTGATATGGACTTGCCTGGGACGTTGCCATGGGCTCCAAGCCCTGGACTGGATCCTTTCCAGGAAGATGTTTGCACTCTTGTACATCTGACTCTAGTAAGAATACGATGCACCAGGACTCCAAAAGTAAGGAGAGGTAGCAAATTTTTAGGGATAGTAGAACCCTACATATTAGTTAATGGAAAATTCAATAGATATGTATGTACTGAATACTGGGGTACTTAATGTCATTGAACAAATAATTCTGGGCATGAAATATCAAATAAACACAAACACACATAGTAAGTGACCTAATTACTCCACTTTCACAAATAGATCAACTAAAAAAATTAACAAATATCAGAGCTAAAGCACATCTTCAAGAAAACAGACTTCACATTAGAGAAATGATACAGTATTTACACATCCATAATTGAAGTCCAAAATATATGATAGGTATTGTGAAATAGGAAGAAAATGTTCAAAGGGGAAAAGGGAAGGGGAAGGGAAAGAGGAGAGTAAAGAAGGGAGAAAATTTTGATGGTAAAAACAACAAAAAAAAAGTGGAAACAAAGCTTATGTATATAGGAGGAGTAGGGGGCTGTAGGGAGGGCAGGGGAAGGGGAAAATGAAAATCAAAATATGTCCTGCACAAGTACAAATTCTCAATGTTGAATGGGATCATAGTGTATATCTAAAATGGACCAATAAACTCAATTTTAAAAACTGAAAAAATAGACTTCATAAGGAGCTAACAGAGTGTTCTTCCCTACCACAACAGAGTGCACACTCTTCTCAGCAGCACCTGAAACTTTCTCCAGCACAGAGTGAAAGCAGCCAGAGGGAGGTGGGAGCCATCATGGCGGGTGTGCTGGCCACAGGGCTGCAGGAGTAATGAAGGAACCTAGACCAGTGACTCCCACTGCTCCCGGGACAGTGACAGAAAAGAGTGATGGCAGCTGGCTACATTTCTTAGTGTTGAACTAGTTCCTCGGTACCCTGTCTCTGGAAATTGCTGTGGGAAACTGAGTGATGGTTACAGATCCAGGTTTGTGTGCAGAAAGCAACAATATCTCTCAGCGTACCTCAGAAACAAAGTTTATACTCTCCATCAAGTTTATACTTAAAACAAGTCCTATGTTCTTTAATATTTAATAATAAATATTTTATATTTTTATTTAAAAATGCACACAGTTTTTCCAGTGCCTTCTGCAAAGAAGAGAATATTAGCAAAGTATTTCATATCTTGATCAGGAATTGACTACTTTTGAGTTCTACAATGAACAGAACCCAAAGTAAAGAAGCAAAGAGAGAACTGATATGCTTGCTGTTTTAAACTGTATGAATGAGCTCCTTGTATTTCAGTGGGAGAACCTTCTAGTTCAGGAAAATTTGGAAACATAGAATCTGGACCACCTGCAGAGCTGCTAAGGTACCACTGGAAACCTCCGGGAGGGAAGTTATTGGGCTTCAAGAGAGAGACAGGCAGGTGCAATACATAAACAGGAATCTGCATCAGCTACTGAAAAATGGGAAGGATGATGTACAAAAATCACAAAATATTGTTGCCAGACAAGCTACTCAGTATAATCACGATATGAAAAAACTATGAATATAATAAGTGAAAAGAACATCTAAATTAACTTGTTATGAAAAAATATTAAAAATAGCATTGTATGTTATATATTGTGAAATAGAAAATGCTCAATGTAAAATAAGGTGAAAGGGGACAATGTTGAGATTGTAACAAAAAAGTAAGGAAACAAATTTTATATATATGGGGGGGTGGTAGGGTGGGTGGGGCTATGGGAAAAAATGAGAATTAAGTTGTGTTTTATACTGGTACAAGTCCCCATTATGGAGTGCAATCATGATGTGTATATTTAATGTACCAATAAAGATAATTTTAAAAAAAATAGTCATGGATGTTTTAAACAGAGTAGATGAAAAATGGGGTTCCTGGAGGACCTGGTAAAACAAACCAGAAATGAAGATGAAATGTATAAAATTCTATTCAATGAATAGAAACAAATTGCAATGGAAAATGCTGAATTTAAGAAGGTTTTTCAGCACAGGAAAAAGTAAATGATTTCTCTTTTTTCTCTCCCCCCCAAAAGAAACCTAGAGAAAAAGCAGATGAGAGTATAGGAACCATAATCACTGATGCTGAAGAAGACGATAGGGAGCTGAGTAGGGAAAGTATAAGGAACCATTCTTGTGACAGAGGAACTTACAAATAGCATCAGAAAGCAGTGGAGAATTTGGAAAAATCACATAGAAAAACTTGACAACAAAGTTTCTAAGATACATCTAGAAGGTTTTAACTATGAAGATGTAATATCACAAGACCATGAACAGAAGACCAAGAAACTGGAGCTAGAAATTCAACAATGTAAAGAAATCACTAAAATGCAGCAGCAGCTTTTACCGCAATAGCTCACTACAGCAAGTGATGATGATACCGCTTCAGGTTCATGAGACTGTTATTTGTTGGAATAAAAGGAACACCTTAAAGAAGAATGGTACTTTTTTAAAGAGCAAAAAAATAATTTTGAGGGCCGGGGTTTGGCTCAGTGGTTCCGGCGCCTGTCTTGCAAGCACAAGGGCCTGGGTTCGATCCCCGGTAACCATATACAATCGTGGGCATGGAGACTCACACGCAGCAGCAATCAGTACCATATACCACAGTGCCGGGCATGGTGGCTCACACCTGTAATCCAAGCACTCAGGAGGCAGAGGCAGAAGGATTGCTATGATGTGAGTTTGAGGCTGAGCTCAGGGCCAGCCTGAATTACAGAGACCCTGTCCCCCCCCCAAAAAAAAATTTTTTTTAAATAAAAATAATAATAATAATTTTGAGAGAGAAGGATAAAGTTTTACAGAAGTAGCTATCACCCAAAGATTGGAAAAATATTTGAAGAAGAGCAAGCCAGTTGGTTAAAGCAACAATCTTTAAATATAACTACTGTGCCCAACAAAACTCAGAAAATGTGAAACTTTCAGTGCCTTCCCAGGAAGTTCTGATCAGCACAATTTTACAGTGTACTCAAGACCATGGCAAAAGGGGCCTCCGGTGTGTCTAATGGGTCCCTGGTTTGCGTATATCAAATGATTAAGTCTCTGTCTGCTTCACCTAGTGCAGATCTTTTCCAGACACATCCCTGGGTATCTGAACGTAGTTCACTCAATGTGCTGCACATAACTCCTGAAGAAATGAAATTTAAATCAGGTTAGAAGAGAACATAGCAATCAGATGTGGGATGTGGTATCCGGGCAGGGATCACAAGGAAAGTGGCTACAGTGGATGCTCTTTGGCCTACATAAATTATCACGTAGAAAAAGATGACTTACCTTAGATGTGCGGATGGGAACTTTTTCCACTAATATATTCATCAAATTTATTTCATCTAAGTTGAAACAGAGTGTGTCATAAAGTGAATCATCTCTAATAATTTAAGTATCATCTGAGCTGTTTGTTCAGACTTCCTTGTCTTCTCCCAAAGAGCTGAAATGCTAAATCTATTTAAAAAGATATAAAAGCTTTGGACATGTATTTTTAGTAACATAAGCATCTGGCTCTGTGAACAAGAAATGTGTAATGTTTGCATGGAAACAAAAGCACTTGAATGAATTTCCTCTTTATTGGTATTAAAAATAGCATTTTAGGAAACTGATTATGTAAATGTTTAATTTTTGTCCCCAATATAGTTGGGAATGGAATATTTGAATGGAATAATTGAATGTATATTGTAGATTTTTAAGAAGCAAGTTTCATATTTATTACGTTTAGCATGATTTTGAAACTACCTTCTTCATATGTTTTAAATAAAGTAAAATTTATGTGTCTTATACATAAATGCACATGATTATGTTAATAGAGTTTAAGACTTAAAAACTTGGCATAATCATAAATATAGCATTTAATGTTAATAGTATCTTTTTAGTGTTATTCTGTTTATAGATATATTAGGTGGTACTATGTTACATTTAAGTTTTTAAAAATCCACCTGGGCAATCCATATTCAAAATTATTACATGAAACCAAGTTCTTTAGAAAATTGGCATGCTGGGTGCACAGGGCTGGTGGCCACCTGCTTCCATGCCGATGGCACTGAGTGTACCCAGGGACACTCTAGGTAAACTGCACAGCAGAGTCCACTGGAACCTCAGGCGGCGCCATTAGACACAGGCACCTGGGGCTGGGACCTGCAAGCCTCCACGCTGACTCCACTGAAGTTGCCCAGGGACACTCTAGGTAAACTGGTTGCAGCTGAGTCTGCAGGAGCCTCAGGTGGTGCAAATTAGACAGCAGCGCCTGCGGCTGGGGCCTGTGGGCCTCCACTACCCAGTGCTTTTCATCCAAGTGATCTGACTGCTCTGTTTGAATGCCCTACATGGTGTGCCAGAACTAGAGTTGTTTCGGGCCCACTGGAGACCCAAGAAGAACAACCCAGGAAAAACTGGTATTTTAAGGGTCCTAAATATTAGAAAGAAAGAGACTTGCAACAAGTATTGCCAGACAACAGGGCAAGTATAAAGCCAAAACAACAGCAGTGACAAAAGCTCAGAGATGAGGATAAATTCAAAGTCTCAGATGCAAAGATCTTCACCCCACGGTAATATGGGGGGAAGGGAAATGGAGAAGTCTGAAGCTTAATCATCAGGATTCTCAGAGATGGTAACCAAAGCAGATCTAGTAAAATGGAAACCAGAACTGATCTCTGAGATGAAAACAGAGATACTGTACATAGTTAGCAATATGATTAATAAAGCTAAAGAGGAAATCAAGGAGTTGATAGAATCTGAGATAGCAAAAGCAATGGAACCTTTTAAACAACTACAAGTAGAGGTCCAGGAAATCAAGAAAGAAAACAAAAGTTTGCACAATACAATGAATATGGCAGACCGAATTTCAGACCTAGAAGATAGGACACTGGAAAATAGATAAATATGGACATTATATTAGTTGAAAAACTGTCAATATTATATTAAATGAAGAAATGCTGCTCTTTCTCTTGGATCAGGAACAACATAAGGATATCCACTATCACCACTCTTATTCAATATAATACTCCAAAGATTAGTCAAACCAATCCAGCAAGAAAAATAAATAAAAGAGATATATTTAGCAAAGATAGACATAAAATTACCGTTTTTCCAACATGGTCGCAAATGTTCTAGTTTTAGTATTTTGAGGACTCTCCATCCTTTATAGTGGCTGAAACTGTAATATGGTTGTTTACATAGAAGATTCAAAAAATTCCTACCAAATACTCCTAGAATTAATAATCAACTTCAGCAAGGTAGCAGTACACAAATCAACACACAAAAATAAATAATGTCTCTGTGTACCAATAATTAAATCAATGATAAAGATATTAGCTAATCAATGCAATTCACAATAAAATCAAGAACAATTAAATACTTAGGAATTAACCTAACTAGGGAAGTAAACAATCTTTACATTAAAACTGCAGTACTCTGAAAAAGGAGATCAAAGAGGACATCTGAAATCCAAAGATATTCCTTGTTTCTAGATAGATAGAACCAATGTTGTCAAAGTGCTTGTATTTCCAAAACTGATATACAGATTTAACGCAATCCTAATCAAAATACCAACATTTCTCATGGAACTAGAGAAAACAATTCTAAAATTCATATGAAACCAGAAGCGACTTAAAACAGCTAAAGCAATCTTAGAGAAGAAGAGGAAAGCAGGAGGCATCATAATTCAAGATTTCAAGTTATATTACAAAGTTACAATGATAAAAAATAACATGATACTGGCACAAAAATATATTTTTAGGTCAATGGAACAGAATCAGGGATGCAGAAACAATCCAAGACACATTGAGCTAACTGATCTTTGACAAAGGAGCCAAAATCACAGGCT
This sequence comes from Petromus typicus, assembly GCA_004026965.1. Classification (NCBI taxonomy): domain Eukaryota; kingdom Metazoa; phylum Chordata; class Mammalia; order Rodentia; family Petromuridae; genus Petromus; species Petromus typicus. The sequence goes on along the minus strand of PVIR01013135.1, from coordinate 21,670 downwards.
GGAAGGAAGCCACCTTAACAAATGGCACAATACTGACAAAACTTGCTACCTACATGCAAAAGGTTGAATGCATACCCATATTTCTCACCATGTACTAAACTAAAATCAAAATAGATCCAAAATCTAAATATTAAAACAGAAACACTGCTGGAAGATAAAATAGTTAAAATTCTTGAAGATATAGGCAGAGGCAAGGACTTACTGAGCAGAATCTCAAGTGCACAAAGAATACACAGCAAGAATCAACGAATGGTGTTACATAAATTTAAAATGTGCCTGCACTGCAAAGAAAGCAACCCGCAGAGAGAAAAGACTTTACATAAATGGAAAATTTTGGCCAGCTATTCCTCAATAGAGGGCTAGTGTTTAGAACAGATGAAGAAATAAAATAAACCTTATCTTAGTTTCTTTTCTCATTGCTGAGACAAAATACCAAACATCTAAAGTTAAAGGAGGAAAAGTTTATTTGGTACAGTTTGCAGAGATTTCAGTTCATAGTTGGCTGGCTCCAGGGAAGGGTGGCATAGCAGAGAGGCATAACAGAGGAGAACCATTTTATGGCAAAACAGGGCAGGAAGAAGACAGCAAACAGGCAATCTGTAAGACAAGCCAGTTTCTGTCCCTTATATCTTTTCCAGGCTACTGGTCCCTAGAGTAGGTAGCACTAAGATCCTTAATCTTAGCATTGCACCATGAATTGATCTCAGCATCACACACCCTACATCCATTTATCTATGAGAAGCCCACTGTGACTTCATGAGGCTTTGGGGACATCTAGATACAAGTCATAACAAAGCCTCATCAAAATAAAAGATCCAATAAAAATGGGCAACTGAAACAAATGGACACTTCTCAGAAGAAGTACAAATGACCAATAAATACATGAAAAAGTTCCACATTTCTGATCATTAGAGGAATGCAAATTAAAACAACTTTGAAATTGCATCTTAATCCATAAATAATGGCTATTATAAAGAAATCAAATATTAAGTGCTATAACTGCTGTGGATAAAACAAACACTTCTACATTGTTTTTGGAAATATAAACTAGTACAACTATTATAAATGATGGTGAGTCCTCAAAATATTAAAACTAGAAATTCTATTTGACCCAGATATTCACCTTTTAGGTACCATCTTGAAAGAGGTAAAGACATCATATTACAGTAATACATGCATATCCATGTGTGTAGCAGCACAATTCGTGACAGCTAAATCTTGGAAGAATTCTACATGTCCATCAACAGATGGATGGTAAAAAAAACATGGTGTCTGTGCACAACTGGTACTACTTCGCCATGAAGAAGGATAAATTTAAGTCATCTGTAGGAAAATGGATGCATTTTGAAATCATCACATCAAGTGAAATAAATCAGAAACACAAGTTTAAATATTGCATAGTTTCTCTGATATGAAAAACCCAAAATATAAGTAAACTAAAAAGCAAAATAGAAGATGGATAATAGGAAACAGGGAAATTGATCTTTTCCAAATGGGAAGAAGACCAAGAGATGGAGGGCAGGTAGATGACAGGGAAAGGAAGAGACTGTGAAAGGATTAAGTATGTGTCAGGCAGATATAATCATTATATACTTCAAACATGTAATAATAGAAACAAAAAATTAAATGAAGTTAGTCTTACCGTTTGGTAATCTCCTTGAGTGCAAAGGACTGACATCACTTATTCCATGAGGGTAGATGTTATATGGTCGGCTTGCTTGATTCTTAAATATAATCTGAAAGTATAAATGAAATATAGGATCAAGTATTAAGGCAACTAGGACTAACAAGGAAATTTCAGCCTATCTCTAGAAAACCAAAAGCTGCCTGTACTTATATTATAGAAGTTTGAGCCTAGCTAATATTCAAAATGCTAGCTGTTGTCATTAAATTATTTAGACAGTTACTTAGGTTTCTCACTCAACGCTTCTTTATTTTTCTTTAAAAATTATCTCAATTACTTTAGAAACTTTTTGCTGCACCTTCTCACAGGAATTGAGAGGTTGCTGGTCTCTCTCAGCCTTTTCCATTATTAGGGAACTAAATTCCTTAAGAGAAGAGAGATGAACAGGGATTCCAGTGGTAATATAAGAAGTACTACAAGGAGGACAGCTGACAGCATCAAGCAAGAATAAGAGAATTGCACAGATGGGAAGACTTTAAAGGAGATGAAGGAAGACAGACAGTATGAAAGAGCCAGAAGATGTTAATCCTTCCTTTTATCTGGGCCTGTATGATATGAGGGTGAAGAACTAACTTCTACTTCCACTCATTTTAAATCTACTCATTTGATCAGTCCACCACATCATCTCTTTCTTATTATAGAATAGCTGTTTATTTATCTGTGTTTGTGGTGGTGGGGATTGAACCCAAGGCCTCACACATGCTATGTAAGCTCCTTACCACTGAGTTCATCCCTAGCCCATAATAGTCTTATTTATTTCTCTCCAACATTAAATTTTTCTTTTTTTTTTCCCTAAGAACACTGGTTGATATTTCCAGTGTAAATTAAATAAAAGTGGTGATACCTGCCAGCTCTGTCTTATCCTAACCATAAGCAGGTTTTTTAATTTCACCAAGTATGATGGCTACTATATGGTTTGTTTTGTTTTGTTTTGTTTTTTGTTTTTGAGACAGAGTTTCACTTTGTAGTTCAGGCTGGCCCTGAGCTTAGCCTCAAACTCACATCACAGCAATCCTCCTGCCTCTGCCTCCCGAGTGTTGGGATTACAGGCGTGAGCCACCACGCCTGGCATTGTAGTATGTGATACTGGTTGCTGCTGGGCGTGAGTCTCCACACCCAGTATGGTATGTGGTTACCTGGGATCGAACCCGGGCCCTTGCACTTGCAAGACAGGCGCCGGAACAGCTGAACCAAATCCCCGGCCCCTACTATATTGTTTTTTATTTGCAAGTTTTAACCAAGACTACCATTCTTTTGTAACACTCTACATTTTATTTTTTCATTTCTTGAATTGGTATAAATTGCCAATAAAATGAAAATTCTTGCTAGGTTAATAATGATTCTCATTCAATATACTAAAACTGTGATTTCATTTTCTTGTGGCATCCTTTACTGAACTGGAGAAGAAAGTTGTCGGTTCAGGACCAAGTCCCAAATCTTTTGACACTCCTCCCATGATGAAGTGGACAAAATTTCCCTCCTCTTTGTTTCTAGGTAGGCTCTGGCTGCTATCAGTCGACAGATTATGGCATAAGGGCTATGTAATTTCTGGCACTGGGTCATACAATGTGAATACTTGCATAATGAAGCACACACAGTTGGAACTCTGAGCCACCGTGGAGGAAGTCTCACTACCTTGAAGGCCCTATAGTACGAGGAAGGCACACCAGAGAGAGGATTCTCTGGTTAGTATCTCTAGCCTCCCAGAATCACCACTCAGGTGCCTGACATGTGAGTGAAGCTGTCTTGGTCCCTCTAGAGCCACTGATCAATACCAAGTGACTTCAGTCAAGTCAAAGAGATAAAAAAAATTACTTAAATGAGTCTTTCTTCAAGGACTGACATACAAAATCCATTGAATTGATATAAATTGAGAATAATTAAGAGTAATAAACAGCTATTTTTCAATCCTTGAGTTTTGAAGTACTTAGGTACTCAATGCTGTTACACAGCATTAGTGTAACAGTTTATCTATATTGCTTTGAATGTTTTTTTCTGTTTGATTTCTGTCCATCAAAAGATATGCTTATTGCCAGAAATTTAGCTCAGTGGTTCTGGCACCTGCCTTGCAAGTGCAAGGGCCTGGGTTTGATCCCTGGTAACCACACACAACAATGCTGGGCATGAAGATTCACGTCCACCAGCAATCAGTACCACATACCACAGTGCCAGGCATGGTGGGGTGTGGTGGCTCGTGCCTGTAATCACAGCACTTGGGAGGCAGAGGCAGGAGGATTGCTGAGCTCAAGGCTGAGTTCAGGACCTGAACCGCAAAGTGAGACCCTGTCTCAAAAAACTAAAAAAGCTTTAAAAAATAAAAAAGACATGTTTATTGAGCCATAATTTATAGAGTGGACCCTTGAATTACAAACCCAATTTCTTCCCAAGGGCTGGTCATAACTCAAGTTGGGCAATTGAGCGCTCTCTCCTCTATACAGCCTTCAAAGTCTTTCTCCTTTTTACAGGCATATCTCAGTGTCTTTAGAGAGATATTGGCTTAGGAATTCTTTTTTTTTAAATTTTTTAATCTTTATTGGTACATTACGTATATGCATCATGATTGCACTCCATAATGGGGATTTGTACCAGTATAAGACACAACTTAATTCTCATTTTTCCCATAGCCCTACCCACCCTACCGCCCCCCCATATACATAAAATTTGTTTCCTTACTTTTTTATTACAATCTTAATCAACCCCACACAAAAGAGGATATTGTTCTGTTACTTCCGGAACTCTGAAGGGTAAATCTATATCTGACCATCTGAAAGAATAACTAGTCAGCATTCAGTTCATTAGTCAAGACTTTGGTTGTAAGTTACGACTAAATTTTCCACTGTAATCCACGTTGTTTGTATGTCAGGCTGGTTGTAACTTGAGGGTCCACCGTAAGTGTACAATTTAGTGATCTTAGAACATTTACGGAGTTATACAAATACCACAATCCAGAATGAGAATATTTCCATCACTCTAAAAAGATTCTTTGTGCTATTACCACAAATCTCTGCTGTCACGCCAACTCTTAAATGACTTAAAGAGCTTTTTGCTCTATAAATTGGCCTTTTCTGGATATTTCATACAAGGTAAATAATATGATATGCAAGTCTTTTTTTATCTGGCTTCTTCAGCTTCATGTTTTGAGTTTGATCCATTTGTATAATTTACAAACAATTCATTTATTTTAGTTACTGAATAATGTTTTGATTATATGGATATATCATATTTTGTTTATCCATTCACCAAATGGTGATTATCTAAATGGCTTTCAATGTAGAGCTGTTATAAATAGTGCTTCTTTTTTATTTTATTTTATTTTATTATTTATTTTTGGTGCTGGGAATAGAACTTGAGATCTACTTGTGAGGCAAGTGGCGGAACCACTAAGCTAAATCTCTGGCCCCATAAATAGTGCTTCTATGAATATTTGCATATAAATCTTTGTGTAAATTGATTTTCCTGTGTCTTTTGGGTATATTCCTGAAGTGAAATTGCTCGGTCATGTGGTAATTCCTTTTTGAATATTTTGAGGAATAAAGTGACTTCACTGTCTCTCCTAGCTATCAGAACTTATGAAGGTTACAATTTCTTCATGTTTTCACCAACGTTTGTTATCTGTGCTGTCGGTCATAGTCATTCTGTGAACATCAAGTGGTACCTCATTGTGGTTTGGGTTTGTATTTCTCTAATGTTCTGCATCTGTTTATGTGATCGTTTGGCATCTTTTTTGTTATTGTTTGGTTGTAAGTGACAGTGTGCAACATGGCATCATAAAAGGTTAATAGTTACTTGGAGACAAGACTTAATTCAATCACCAGGAGGCCCAGGAGACCCAAAGTCAAGAACTCTCTGGTTTCTACTTAGAATATCAGTGAAAAACAAAAACACACAGAAGAACAACAGTTTGAGAAAGAAGCTATCTCAAGGCTAGGCAGTTTTCTTGGGGAACGGGGCAGGAAAGCAGCCAGACACGACATACTTCACTAATCTAAACTTTATGTGGTTTATTTATTTCTCATAGAACCTGTGTCCTCACAGAACCCTACAGTTCAATAGTTCACTCCCTGGCCATTCCCCCTCACAAGAAAGGGTCTTGCTACATACCCCAGGCTAGTCTTGAACTCACTATGGCTGAACTCAAACTCACAGGGATCTTCCTGTCTCAGCCTCCTGAGTGCTGGGATTAGAGGTTTGCATCACTATGCCTGCCTAGTCACCTTATACATGATCTTTAGAGAAATGTCTGTACAAAGTTTTGCTCAGTTGGATGATTTGTCTTTATTGTTTATTTGTAAGAGGGCTTTATATATTTTGTATATTTGATCTTTACCAGATATATGATTTGAAAATATTTTCTCTCATTCTATGGCTTACTCTTTCATTTTATTACTGTTGTCCTTTGAGACACACAAGTTTTTAATTATGATGAAGTTCATCTGATTTTTATTTTGTTGCTTCTCTGTTTTTGGTATCATATCTAAGAAATCACTGTCCAATTCAAGGTCATAAAGGTTTTTTCCTGTATTCTCTTCTAAGAGTTTTTTGTTTTGTTGTTGTTGTTTTTGTAGTATCAGGAATCAAATTCAAGACCTCGGGCTTGCCAGGCAGGTGCAGAACCACTGAGCTACATCCCTAACCTTCCTCTAAGAGTTGTATGGTTTTCGCCCTTACATTTATGTCTTTGATCCAATTTGAGTTCATTTTTCATGATGGTTGCACCAGTCCACATTCCCCACCAACAATGAGAAGTGCTCCTTCCTAGTCAGAGCTCCAGCAGCATTTGTTGTTATTTTTTTTTTAAATTATCTTTATTGGTACATTACATATATGCATCATGATTGCACTCCATAATGGGGATTTGTACCAGTATAAGACACAACTTAATTCTCATTTTTTCCCATAGTCCTACCCACCCTACCACCCCCCCATATATATAAAATTTGTTTCCTTATTTTTTTGTTACAATCTCAACATTGTCCCCTTTCACCTTATTTTACATTGAGCATTTTCTATTTCACAATATATAACATACAATTCTAGGACTCATTTACATCTTTATTTTCTCATAGCAGAGAAAAGATGCGATATGTACCTATCTGTGTCCTATTTATTTCACTTATGAGGATATCCTCAAGGTATGTCCATTTAAGTATAAATGATTCAAACTTATCATTTTTTATGGCAGAGTAATGCTCCATTGTTCTTCATCCAAATATCTTGAATGACCAGTGATGTTAAACATTTCTTCATGTGTTTTGTGGCTGCTTTTACTTCATCTGAAAAGTGTCTGTTCATTTCAGATCCTCATTGTTTAATAGGGTATTTAAACTGAGGGGCAAATTTTAAATTCTTTTTTTTTTTTTTTTTTTTTTTTTTTTTTTTTTTTTTGGTTTTTGGAGACAGGGTCTCGTTTCGTGGTTCAGGCTGGCCCTCAGCTCAGCCTCAAACTCACATCACAATCCTCCTGCCTCTGCCTCCCGAGTGCTGGGATTACAGGCGTGAGCCACCACGCCCGGCAATGTGGTATGTGGTACTGGTTGCTGCTGGGTGTGGGTCTCCACACCCAGTATTGTTATGTGGTTACCGGGGAATCGAACCCGGGTCCTTGCACTTGCGAGACAGGCGCCGGAACCACTGAGCTAACTCCCCAGCCCAAATTTTAAATTCTTTATATACTCTAGATAGTAGCCCTTTGTCTAAGAAGCAGCTGGTAAAGATTTTTTTCCACATAGTTAGTAAATTGTCTGTTCACTCTGTTGGTGGTTTCTCTTGCTGGGCAGAAGCTTTTTAATAATATAAAATCCCAATTGTTGACTCCTTCTGCTAGTTTCCATGCTGAAGAGATTTTGTTCATAAAATCTTTCCCTATGTCAATGTTTGCAAGAGTTCTTTCTACCTAACCTATTTTCCAGCAGAATAAGTGTTTCTGTTTTGATAGCTAGGTCTCTATTCAACTTTGATTTTAGTTTAGTGCATGGAGAAAGAGATCTAGCTTTAGCCTTTGGCAGATTGAGACCAAGTTTTTCCAGCGCCATGTGTTAAAGAGGCTATCTTTCCTCCATTGAGGGTATTTAGCTCCTTTGTCGAAGATGAGGTGGCTTAGTATGTCTGGAGTTGTTTCTGGATCTTCTTGTCTCTTCCACTGATCCTCAGGTCTGTTTCTTTGTCACTGTGGGTTTTTTTTTTTTTTATAGTTTTAAGTTGGAGATTGTGATGCCCCCTGCCATCTCCTTATTGCCTACAATTGCTTTTGCTACTATAGGTTTCAGATGAATTTTTCAATTATTTTCTCTAGCTCTATGAAATATGCTATTGGGATTGTAGTGTGGAGATTCCTAAAAAAATAGGATTAGAGATTCTTTTTGACCCTGTTATTCCCTTGAAATATACACGAAAGAATTAAATATACATGAAAGAATTAAAAGATTCATATCATAGTGACATTTGTGCACCTATGTTTATAGCAATTCAGTTTGTGATAGTTAAATCTTGGAAACAACCCAAATGCCCCTTAACAGGAGACTAGATATAGGTGATGTGGTTTTTCTATAAAATGGAATATTACCCATAAAGAATGGTAAACTTGAGTCAATTATACTCAAATGAACCTACCTTGAGGACATACTCATAAGTGAGATAAATAGATATTTAACAGATGTGTAGATACTGTATCTTTTCTCTGGTATGAAAAATTGAAGGTATAAATGAATTCTAAAATGTCTGATAGATATTGTGAAATAGTAAATATTCAAAGGGAAAATGGGAGTAGGGGTAAGTAAAGAAAAGAATGAAAAAATTTGGTGGTAAAAAAGGAAACAAAGCTTATGTATATGAGAGGCAAAGGGTTGTAGGGTGGGCAGGGAAATGGGAAAAATGAGAATTAAGAGTGTGATACACTGGTACAAATTTTCAATGTTGTTTGTGATCATGATGTTATATAAAATGTACCAATAAAAATTAATTAAAAATTTTTTTCATGATGGATTCAGCAAATTTTTCAGAATATAATTTTCATAAACCAAAGAATGAGATAGATGTATATATATGTTGATGTTAAATTATAATCTAAGGCATATTGTTACATTTTTAAAAACAAAGTGCAGAACAATTTATAGAATATTTTTGTATAATATGCACAATTGTGCATGTTTACAGTATTTCTGCAGGGGAATATATCAACTCATAGCAATGATTGTCAGACCATGAGATTAGGAGTCAGGGAATGAGGAAAAAAATCATTTTTTATTTTTTATATTTCATCTTTTGAATTATAACTATGAATTTATTTAAAAATAAGTAAGCAAAATTTATGAATTTATGAAGAGAAAATGTACATAGTTAATTAAAATTTTGAAAATGTATAATGAATAAAGATTAACCCTAAAGATATCAAAACTTTAAAAAGTTTCAGTCATTAAAACAGTATGAGAACAGTCCCACTTAAGAGAACCAATGACTCCAGATTTTAATAATTTAGTATATGATGAAGAAGTTATTTTCATAACAGGATTGGTTGGGCCAGCTAGCTATCATTTGAGGAAATCCCAATTTGGTACTCTATACTACACCCCAAATAACCTCCAGAGCAGTTGAAATGCTTGCTGTAAAAATAGTTATTTAAAAGGAATAAAGCATGGAAGACTTTTAATTAATGTTTTTAAGATTATGAAGATATTCTATGGCAGAAAAAATAATGAAAAAGATCTATAAAATAAAAACTCCAGTGAAAGTTTGCAAAATAGGATGAACGAATGTGAGGACCCCAACTTGAAACTATATTACAGTCACTGTGTTTACAAAAAAACAAATAAACCTGCATGATACTGACAAAGTAACAGACTTGAGGATCCATGGAATAGATTAGAACATCCAGAATCAACTCCAGATACATTAAACCACCTCAGCTTTGACAAAGGAGCCAAATATTCTCAATGGAGGAAAGATAGCCTCTTTAACAAATGGTGCTGGAAAAACTGGGATTTAGCTTGCCAAATACTAGAGCTAAACCTATCTCTTTCACTGTGTGCCAATCTAAAATCAAAGTGGATTAGAGACTTAAATATTGAAACAGGAACACTAACCCTGCTGCCAAACAGGTCAGGTAAAACTCCTGAAGACATCGGCTTAAGGAAAGATTTCATGAACAAAACCTCTATAGCATGAGAACTAGCAGAAGGAATCAACAAATGGGATCTCATCCTATTAAAAAGCTTCTGCATAGCAAGAGAAACCACCAGCAAAGTGAAAAAACAACCGAGTATATGGGGGAAAAAATCTTTACTAGCTGCTTCTCTGACAAAGAGCTACTATCTACAATATATAAAGAGCTTAAAAATAAGTTTTCCCCAAATTTAAAGACTCAATTCAAAAATGGGCATCTGAAATGAACTGACACTTTTCAGAGTAAGAAGGAAAAACAGCCACGAAACACATGGAGAAATGTCCAACATCACAGGTTATTTGAGAGATGCAGATTAAAAGAGCACTGAGATTCCATCCCACTCTACAAAGAATGGCTGCTGTCTTGAAACCAACCAACAACGAATGCTGGCAAGGCTGTCGAGAGAAAGGAACCCTTCTCCACTGGTGGTGGGAATGTAGACTGGTGCAATCACTGCGGAGATCAGCGTTGAGATTCCTCAAAAAACTACGATTGGATTGGAGATCCCATTGAACCTGGCTATTCCCCTGCTAGGTATATACATGAAAGAATTAAAAGATTCATAGCATAGTGACATATGTGCACCCATGTTTAAGGTAGTTCAGATTGTGATAGCTGAATGTTGGAAATAGCTCAGATGCTTATCAACTGGATAATGCATAAAGAAGATTTGGTGGTTTTAAGTATATATATATATATATATATATATATATATATATATATATATTTTATAGTATAAATACATATGTATATATGTATGAATATATATTTATACTATAAAATGATAAATTTGAGTCATGTATACTCGAATGGACATACTTTGAGTACATACTCATAAATGAAATAAATAAGCCACAGATATGTAAATACTGTATCTTTTCTCTGATATGAGTATCTAAAGATATAAATGAGTACTAGTATATATGATAGATATTGTGAAATAGAAAATATTCAAAGGTAAAAGAGGGTACTGGCAAGTCACTAGGGGAAAGAAAAGATATGATTTAAAAGAGGAAACAAATCATATATAATTCAAATCTTTCCCTTAACTTACCAGTAATGTGTCTCCAACTTCACCATAAAGTAGAGGTCCCAGGATTCCTGATTCATACTGAATAGTCTCCCGGATCTTAAAGGTTTCATCTGTGTATGCCATAAATCTGACTTTTTTATACTTCCTACCAATTCGCTGAGGGCCATTGTTCAAATATTGACTTTTATAATTTCTGCTTGAGAGATAAAAATATGAAGGATGGGGGAGAAAATCTTATATGCAGCAAAAAATTGAGTTCTAAAATAGCTGATCTGATCTCATTCAGGCAAGGAGTGAAACAAACACAGCATATCTGATGCTTTGCTATGGTGGTCTCCATGTAATGTTAATAACTGCTGTAGCGTGGACCTCAGTGTCCCTCCCAGGCCACGTGTTGAAGGCGTGGTTCTCAGTCTGGGGTGCTACTGGGAGATGGTGGAACCTTCACAGGGTGGAAGGAAGTTGGATCACTGGGAGCATGGCCTTGAAAGGGATTTGTGGATGAGTGGCCCTTTTTACTCTTGCTATTTCCTAGGGTCCTCCAACATATGCACCCATCAAGATGTTCTGTCTCACTATGGGCCCAAATTAAATTGGTCAAATGACCGTGGATTGAAACCTCTGAAACCATCAGACAAAATTAACCTTTCCTCCTGGCAGTTATCTTAGGTCTTTATTCCCCCACAGTACCAGAAAGCTAACATGATACTCTTGTCATTTGATTTTATACCGGTACTAATCCTTGAGCACAGCCTAAGGATTTCATATAAATAACTGATAAGAATGTATTGGTTATAGGGAAGAGTAGTAGCAATCCTCTAAAACTGTTTACCTGTTATCAGAGGTGTGGACTGAAGGAGCATAGTCCCAGTCCTCCTCCTCTGCAGAAATATAATGTATCCAAGTTTTAGGGTGCTTTTTGGCAGCTGAGCGAATTTGGATAAAGGGAGAGTAGTCATCATCAAACCTAAACACATGCATTTCAGAATCAAGATCGTCATCATCATCATCATCATCATCATAATCTTCCTCTTCAACCTTTTTCATCCTCAGATGGGATTCTTCTGAGCAGCTGTCTACTTTCACATAAGCTTCCATGCCATCTGGAGGCAGACAAACCAAACGGGGTCAGACTTTGAGATGACTTTCTTACCTTAACTCCCATGGCTTGTTTTTCCTCTTCTTAGGCTCTCAAGACTTTGCCCTAAGTGCTTCTTTTTCCATATCAGTACCCCTTTTAGCCACACTCATATATGGATTTCTTCTTATATGGATTATCTTGTACTGCCTGATTTCTTCCTCTTTGCTTTTGCCATTTTCCTTTCAGTAGGCTATCCATATATGTTTTGGCCCTTTTTTCAAAACTCATTAATTAGCTCTTACTAGAGTACATATATATGAATATTTCCCTTCTAAAACTGGTTTGGAATTGTTCAAATTAAAAAATAGAGGCCATATTTTTCCTGATAATCTGTTATTAAATCAGTTATTTGATGGTAGACCAATGGAATAAGCACAGAAATCAAGGTGACTGTGGAGATAGGGATTAGTCTAGGCTAAACTCTCAAATGCTGAAAATAAAACACAACCTGCAGTCCATCTTTTCACAGTATTGAAGCATAGTTAATGGGATCAGGCAAGAAAATAATATACATACTATCTCACCTCATTTTCCTCATCTCACTTATCCTTAAACTACCTCACTTCTCTCTATCACTACATTTAACTAAAAGTTCACCCATAGTAATAATATTCAACTCCTCTTATGCTTCAGGTAAAATCTTTACTTTGGATACTAGCAACTAGGGGATCTCAGCTGAGGTAGAATATAATTCCAACTCTAAAATGACAACTTTTGCAACATACTGTGTATCTGCACAGTCTTCAGTAAATTCTATTAAAAGTAGAATTTAATTTTTATAATACTCTTTTTTAAGACCTACGATATTACCATGCTGATGGGATGATATATGACAGTACAGTAGAAACTGTCCACGGTCCATCAATACAGTCTGAGCAGTAAGAAAAGTTATTGGTGATATCTCCAAGGAGGCCTGGCGATGGTTCCTCACAAGAAATGTGTGACCTTCAAAGAATATTGAATGCACTTGAGGGGTGGTGCCCACTCCAATCACATGCCAGTAGACTGATTTCCTGTGGCACCCAATCAGTCCTATAAAATAGAAATAAGACAGCTATAACTAAGAAGTATGGAACTAAAAATGGAAAACATTTGGTAAGACAGGGTAGACAAAAAGACCATGCAAGCTTTAGTGTTACCTTAACTCATAAACAAACACACCAAGAGAATTTGCTTTACTGTCAAATCAACAGTTGTTGCCAAGTTCATCGATGACCATCATGCTGCTCAACTCAATGGACAGACAATCTTCATCACTTCATTGTCCTCCACAGTTCCTTATCTCAGTGAATAGCACCATCCATGATTCAGTTGTGCAGGTGAGAATTTTCCTTGTCACTATTGTCACCTCCCATATCCTATCTAACACAACCTATGGCAATATAGTTAACATCTTCCATGCTCAGTTCAAGTGGCACTTTTTCAGAAAATCTAGTCTAGGACAGATTTCTTGATTATGTGCTCACATATAATTATGTAAATTTCTTTCAGAGTAATTCTTGGTTTAAATTTTTGTATTTATTATTATGACTATTTGGTTATTATATGTCTCTCCATTATAGTATAAGTTATGTAAGAGCCAAGTCTTCAATGTAGTAAAGATTAATTTCTTAATTCTAAAATTGTAGTGTATTTATTATGGAATTACTATGAGTACAGAAAGTAATCCTTTATTATTCTCTTAGTTTGCTCAATCTCCCAAATTCTTTTTTTTAAATTATCTTTATTGGTACATTAAATATACACATCATGATTGCACTCCATAATGGGGATTTGTACCAGTATAAGACACAATTTAATTCTCATTTTTTCCCATAGCCCCACCCACCCTACCACCCCCCCCATATATATAAAACCAAATTCTTTCATTTACTCTCTGGTTTTATTCTAGTACATACTCACTGGTTCTAGGTCCTTTTATTTCTGAAAAATAAATATTCTACTCCTAAATCTGTTTCCTCATTTAGTTAAAAATTATAGGTTAAAATTAATCTTTCCCATGGTGATCCTTCTAAAACTGCTCTATAGCTTTAATGCAATATCAATCAAAATACCAATAGCGTACTTCACAGAACTAGAGAAAACAATCCTAAAATTCATATGGAACCAGAAGAGACCCAAAATGGCAAGAAACAATTCTGGGCAACAAGGGCAAGGCAGGGAGCATCACACTCCCAATTGTGTTACACCAGAAAGTCACAGTGACAAGAACAGCATGGTACTGGCAAACAGAACGGACCCAAGGATGAATGAGACAGAATAAAGAATGCAGAGACAACTCCAAGCACACTCAGCCACCTTATCTTTGACAAAGGGGCCAAACACTTACTGGACAAAAGATAGCCTCTCTAATTAATGGTGCTGGGAATACTGCCTTTCCTCATGCCAAAAACTGAACTTAAACCCATATCTTTCACAATTCACTAAACTAAAATAAAAATGATTCAAAGATTTAAATATTAAAACAATATTTCATCTGCTGGAAGATAAAATAGGTAAAACTCTTGAAGACATGTGTGTTGCCAAAAATTTTATGAACAAAACCTTGATTGCACCAAAATATTACAAAGAATCAACATCTGGTATCACATCAAATTAAAAAGATTTTGGCCTATAAAACACTACTAACAGAGTGAAGAAACAACCCACATAATGAGAAAAAAAATCTCCCAAGTATTCTTCAAAGGACTAATATCTAGAACATATGAAGAACTCAAAATACTAGACCCCTCAGATTTAAAGACTCAATCTAAAAATGGACATCCAAAATGACTAGACAATTTTCAGATGAAGAAGTATAAATGGTAAACTAATATATGAAAAAATGTTTCATATATAAATACATAGGAAAATATTGAACATTTTTTATTTGAGAAATGCAAATTAAAACATTAGATTCCATCTCACTCCAGAAAGAATAGCTATCATCAAGAAATAAACCAATAGCAAAGGCTTCTATCAAGAAATTAACCAACAACAAATGCTGGTGGGGCTGTGGGAGGAAGGAACCCTTCTTCACTCTTGGTGGGAGTGTAGACCTGTGCAACTACAGTGGAGATCAGTGTGGAGATTCCTCAAAATACTACCATTAGAGGTCCCATTTGATCCTTCCATTTCCTTGCTAGGTATGTTCATAAAAGAATTTAAATCATCATATCACAGCAACAAATGTGCACCCATGTTTATAGCAGCACAGTTTGTAATAGTTTAACTTTGGAAACAGCCCAAATGCCTATCAACTGGACATTGAATAAAGAAGATGTGGGTTTTTTTTTTTTTCTATACAGTGGGGTAGCATTCATGGAGTAGTATTTATACTTAAATGGATGTACCTTGAGAACACACACATAAGTGAAATAAATAAGATACATATGTGTATCATTTCTCTAGTATGACAAACTGAAGGTATAAATGCGGTCCAGAATGTATGATAGGTATTGTGAAATTGGAAGAAAAAGTTAAAAGAGAAAAGGAGGGCCGGGAATTTAGCTCAGTGGTTCCGGCGCCTGTCTTGCAAGCGCAAGGACCTGGGTTTGATCTCCGGTAACCACATACAATACTGGGCGTGGAGACTCACCCCAGCAGCAACCAGTACCACATACCACAGTGCCGGGCGTGGTGGCTCACGCCTGTAATCCCAGCACTCAGGAGGCAGAGGCAGGAGGATTGCTGTGATGTGAGTTGAAGGCTGAGCTCAGGGCCAGCCTGAACCACAAAGTGAGACCCTGTCTCAAAAAACCAAAAAAACACAAAAACAAACAAACAAACAAAAAAACCCCCCAAAAAACTACAGAGAAAAGGAAAAGGAAGGGTAGGGGAAAGTAAAGAAGGGGAATAAAAAATTTGGTGGTAAAAACAAAAAAATAGAAAAAAATATGTATATAAGGAAGTGGCAGGTTGTATGGAGGGGAGGGGAATGGAAAAAATGAGAATCCAGATATATCATTACATGTGGAAATTCTCAATGTTGAATGTGATCCTAACGTACATCTAAAATGCACCAAGAAACTCAATAAAAGAAGAAAAATGCTGGTGAGGATGTGGGGAAAAGGAACGCTTCTCCGCTGTTGGTATGAGTATAAATTGCTACAATCTCTTTTGAAATCAGTATGGAGATTACCTAAAAGACTAAAAGTAGACAGTTCGTTTGACATAGCTATTCTCCTTCTAGGTGTCTTCCCAAAAGAGTTAAAAGCATTATTCCACAGTGATATATACATGGTAATATTTATGGCAGCACAATTTATAATAGCTAAATCTTGGAAGCAGCCCATATATGTCCATCAACAGATGAATGGATGAAGAAGATATTGTTTTCTATACAATGGAGCACTACTCTGCCACAAAGAAGGATAAACAGGAATAATTTTTAGCTAAATGGATACACTTGGAGACCATAATGTTAAGTAAAATAAATCATATACATATTGTACTGTTTCTCTCATGTGAAAATTCCAGCTGGTAAATTAGGGCCAAAATGGAGCATAGATATTGAGAAGTAGGAAGAAAATGTACAAATGGGAAGGGTAACAACGGAGGGAGTGAGAAAGAAAAGAAAGCAATAGTCATTTTTAAAAGAAAGGAAGGAAAACAATGAAATAAAGTTCTGTAAACTGGAAGAGGAAGAAGGTCTGAAGGGAGGAGAGGGAGATGCAAAAGTAAGAATTTTTTTTTGAGACAAGGTCTCGCTTTGTAGTTCAGGTTGGCCCTGAGCTTACTATGTAGCCCAGGTGAGCCTGGAACTCACAGCGATCCTCCTGCCTCTGCCTCCCCAGTGCTGAGATTACAGGTGTGAGCCCTCACCCCCTGCACTGTGAGTGGAATTGAACTCGGGAGCTTGGGCTTGCCAGGTGGACATTTGAATGACTGAGCTCAATCTCTGTCCCACAAAAAAAGGAAGTAAGATATATTGTGTACAGGTATAGATTCCCTATGATAGATGTGATCATCACGGCAAATATGTACCAACAAAAATTAATATCACACTGTCAAAAATGTAACTCAAAAAAAATCTTCCCCTTAGACCTTTTAAAATATGTAGAGAGTTCAAGCCCAGCCTAAGTAATATATTGAGACTATAGGTTGAATATATTTGTTGTGCTTTTGAGTTTTCAGTGAAACTTAATATTTTGTAAGATTAATATTAAAAGGGGAAAAAAAGAAAAAAAGATATTGCTTAATTACATTGTCAGCCCAATTTTTAGTTCCTCATACATGCCTTGTTTCTTCTAGCAAAAGTTGTATGTCTTATCTTTGTATGCTGAAATGCCACAGGATAATTATGTAGGGTTCCTTTTTATCTTGATGGGTAATTTTTAGTAGGAAGACTTGTATCTCTTATTTCTTACATTTTTTCTTTTTCATTTATTCTAAGCCTGTTTTAAAACATATTCTCACCACTTCTTTTGTTTTATTTCATGGAATATTTTCCCTACTTACTTTCTATTGAGTTTATATTTTCACAATCATATTTCTAACTTTTATAAGCATGTTCTTTTCCTGATTGGTTCTTTTTTATACAATGTTCTTGTTACTTTATTGATGCAACATCTTGAACAGCTGTGAAAACAAGTTCTTTTCTGAACTTAGCATTATGTCTTTCTCTTCCACGATTAGTTTTCTTCATTTAGCTTTGCATATTCCTTTCATATTAGAGTCTGTCCACATGAATGAGTGTTCATCCTTGATTGTCCACTCATATTTAAGCAAAAGGATAGAGAAATCTGTCATGAATCCCATGTGCATGAGCAGGCCTTCACTTTCAGATGATTTAAGAATACTAAAAGCCGTAATTCAGTGGACTTTCTATTACGATGCAAAGCAATCTGAGACCTAGAAAAGAGACTTCTTGTGTTGATTTCAGAAAACCCAAGGACTACTGAGCAGACTTTTACCTACCTGGAAGAGACCTGTTTACATAGCCGTTGACTGTGTGCATTTTAGGCCACGTTCCAGCAGACGCTGAATCTGAAGTGTGTGTCCTTGGGGCCTTTGTTTCTGAGTGCCAACTCTTTCCTGATGAGAGAAAAAATGAAATAGAGTCAGCAAAGCTCTGAGTCATTAATGACCATCCACTCCCCCTTTGTATGGTTCAGATCTGGAGCATCGTCCAAATGTTTATGTTCTGAAGGTTTAGTACCCAGTGCAGCCATGTTCAGAGCTGAAGTATTTGGAAAATGACCATATCACTACAGCTCTGACTACATCTGTAGATTGATACATGGATAGATTCATAATGGGAGGCTGTGGAAACTGTAGGTGAGTTGGAGGCAATAGGTCATTGGGGGCACAACTGGGAAGAGAACATCTGGCCCCTGGACTTTCCCTTATCTTTGTTCTCCTTCCTGGCTGCCATGAGGTGAGAAGCTTTCTTCCTCTCCATCGGTCTACCATGATGTTTCTGCCTTACCACAGGACAATCATGAGCTAAATTTGTGAGCCAAATAAATCTTTCTTCCTTTAAAGTTTTTTTTTTTCATGTATTTTGTAAGCAACAGAAAGATAACATACCTCACTTAGGATAAAAACTACTCACAGTATAAGCATGTTTGTTACCAAAGTGGGCAGATGACTTATCCTCTCAGTGAGAGGAAGAAGACAATCATCACAGGTAGACATTTCTTGCTCAGACTGACTGATCATATCTCCCTACATTTGTTCATGAAAATAGCAGAGAAAAAATAATGACAAATGATAATGAGGGGAGAGGAGAATGTTGGTTCATTTTAGTGACAAAGATTTCATTCTGTTAGTTGATTTATGTAAAAGGAAGGAAATGTATATATCTCCCCCCAAAAGGGGTATCAGCCCCTAACCCTGTGATAATTATTTCATCCCAGCTTATAGAAATGAAATTCTAGAATTGGAAAGCTTCCCCAATTTTTCTCTAAAATCATTAAGACCTGGAGAACTGGAAATTCCTCTGCTGCTATCCTAACAGTGGTGTGGTAGGGCCTAGAAAGACGGGAAGACTAGTCAGGAGAAATATGATGTGAGCCTCATTTAAGAAAATGACATTGTAGGTGGATGAAAGGCAGCAAAAGGAGATCACAATGTTGTTCTGGTCTTGACTATATATTGATTAATTTAGGAGGAGGAAGCAGCAGAAGTTCTAAACTATCGATGGCCTATTCTGTATCACGTAGTGTTTAAAGTACTTAAGTGAAATTACTTAAACCTTGTAACAATACTTTGAGGAAATACTACTACCTAAATATTATGTTTGAATGAACTGAAACAGAGAATTTAAGGAATTTGCTAAAGGTAACTCATTTAGTAAGAGATGAAGATAAAAGCAGATATTTAGGGAATATAGCCAAAAATCTTTATTGGTGGATTTCAGGAAGGGGAGAAGACCGACCTATTACCTGACTCTTCTATTTTCTTACCTCATAACTGGTGCTGGTGTCATGTTCTTTGATCCTGAGAGCTATGAGCTACATAAACTATTTTTATTTTAAAGTATCTAATCTCAGCTATTTTGTATACAAGCCTAAAATGGATTAGACACCATTGTCAAGCATATGGCTCTTTCCTTCCTATCCTTGGGATCTATCTTGATTAGTAATATCATTTTCTGTGATCATTTCCTCTTAGTAGAAGCAGTTTACATTATGAAATATCATTTTAAGATAGTATATTTTACTTCATTCAGGGGTCCAAAATTTATACTAAAGCTCACTAACCTTCATCAAATACAGCAAAAAGTAGTATAAATTGGTGCAAGTTCTGTGTCCTTTCTTTGGTCAAACTCCCTGAAAAAGAGGTGAAAGTATTTATTTTCTTTCTTTTTTTTTTTAATCTTTGTTGGTAATTATGAATGCACATCATCATCACCTTCAACATTGAGAGTTTGTAGCAAAATATAACATGACTTGATTCTTATTTTTTCCCATTCCCCCCCACTGCAACCCTAACCCCCTATATACATAAGCTTTGTTTCCTGTTTTTATTACAATCACATTCTTTTTTTCTGTCGTTATTTATCCCTACACCCTATTTCCTTCTAAATATTTTCTATTTCACAATATCAACTATATATAATAGGACTCATTTATATCTTCATTTCCTCATACCAGAGAAAAGATACGATATTTACACATCTGTGACCCGTTTATTTCACTTGTGAGGATGTCCTCAAGGTACATCCATTTGAGTATGAATGAGAGTATTTTCTATTTAAAAGCTCATCATAGAAAATTGCCACTAGGGGGAGACACTCTTCCATGAACTACCAGAAAGTAAAGAACAAAGGTATTCTTTGTCTCTTATTTGCTGTTACATTTTTGTTGTTGTTGTTTTGTTTTGTTTTTTGTTTTTGAGACAGGGTCTCGCTTTGTAGTTAAGGCTGGCCCTGAGCTCAGCCTCAAACTCACATCCCAGCAATCCTCCTGCCTCTGCCTCCCGAGTGCTGGGATTACAGGCATGAGCCACCACGCCCCGCACTGTGGTATGTGGTACTGGTTGCTGCTGGGGTGAGTCTCCACGCCCAGTATTGTATGTGATTACCGGAGATCGAACCCGGGTCCTTGCGCTTGCAAGACAGGCGCCGGAACCACTGAGCTAAATCCCCAGCCCAGCACTGGTTTTTTGAAGTAAGGTCCCCTATACCAGTGTTTCTAAGACTACCTGTAGTAAAGTGTTATTTTAAAATTTCAAATGTTTCAGATCATTACTTTTATAAAATTTAATAAAAATTAATTACTAGAAAAACCAGTTGATGTAATACATATACACACATGCAAACAATCGTAACACAAAAAACAATTACAAAAACAATATACATTGTTAGTGGTAATGAGAGTATAAGCAATTAATGTAGGAAACTTCTGTTACTCTGATAGCTTTTTATTTTGCGATTTTAAGTTGGCAAAAAATTATGAATGAAATATAATGAAACACCCATACTCATGAACACCATATATATCAATATGTGATGTTTTAATGGTGTAAATGATCTTACTTCATGCTTTAATTCTTTCTGTATTTCTTTGAATTATATTTCTTTATCTCATTGGAAAGTTTGTTTGTAGACTTATTTGAAGAGCGTGACTATAGTTTATAATATTCATCCTTTCTTTCTCTCTTGAACCCATAATGTTTAGAAACAAAAATTATCTTGAGTTAAGAAAGTAACAAAATGTGTGCTGTTATTCATAAAGTCATGATAAGAAACATAGATAAAGCCAGCTGCAAAGTTAATACTTTCAAGTTAATACTTTCAATAGTGTCCATATTAACACTATTACTGTACAAGCTCACTGAGTAACAACTCTTTTATTTTTCTCATGCCATTTTTAAAACCTACATCATCTTTGACCTTTTTAATTTTATATATTTTTTGAGGCAGGGTCTCCCTTTGTAGTTCAGGCTGGCCCTGAACTCAGCCTCAAATTCAGCAATCCTCCTGCCTCTGCCTCCCAAGTGCTGAGATTGCAGGCGTGAGTCACCACGCCTGGCACTGTGGAATGTGGTACTGATTGCTGCTGGGCATGAGTCACCATGCCCTGCGTTATTGTATGTGGTTACCAGGGATCGAACCAGGGACCTTGTGCTTGCAAAGCAGGTGCCGGAACCACTGAGCTAAATCCCTGGCCAACCCTTTGTGATTTTTATTTTCCTACTTTTTTTTTTTTTTTTTTTTTTTTTTTTTTT